>JAXGGA010004263.1:0-90603 GCA_038373865.1 Uloborus plumipes | reverse complement strand
TCCGAGAAGAGAAGCTTTTGAAAGCACCCCGATACAAAGAAGCGGAAAATGAGTCTCTTTTCTAAGATTAAACTGCAATAAAACTGTCAACATGGTGTCTTCCTTTTAGCTTACAATGACGAAAGCTTGCCCACCCCACTGGCCTAGGGGAAAATCCTTGCAGCGTTCCCTTGTCGGTCGCCTCTGTTTTAGGAATTGGAGCCAAGTCCCCCCAACCCCTATCTATCTGTCTCCAATAGAATCATTCACTAAACGACATCTTTAGCTCTCACAACGGATTTAGTTCTTCTCTTCTAATACTGCCTTATTTCTCAGTGACATTCATATAGTACAGAGTTCATTATATGTCTAAAAAACCATCTGGTGCACAAAACAGGCAAAGGATTAAAGTGCGGGAAAAAGAAAATCATCTATGTTCTTCCTTTTTATCATTGTAGTTGAATGGAAAAGACGTTAGGAGTACTGGTAAGATATTGTTTATCTAATTTACATGATGTAATACAGATTTTTTGAACACTGTCGATTAATTTCTCTCATTCTTTGAGAAAAATCTCTCACAATAGAGATTCAGTTCAAAGTTCTCTCTCTCTCTCTCGTTTTAGAAAATGCTCTATGGTTTTTTTAGAAATTGAACTCATATGAAAAATTTTAAATCTACTATCAATCTAATTTTGGCACCCTCAGGACAGTCCTAGTGGCAAGCAATACAAGCAGCCACTTGGGGGCACCGAATGGAGGAGGGCACTATTACAGCCGATAAAAAAAAACTCTTGTGGAAAATGTTAAATGCAAATTTTTCACCTTCTAAGTTTTATCAACTGTGTCCCGTTTTCAGAAACTAGGGAGGGGTTCATTCTTTAACCAGGTAAGATTATTCAGCAACTGCTAAGCATCAAAGTCTGCATGGATGCTCGCATTTTTTATTAAAAAAATATTTTAAATATATATTTATTAACAATTTGAATAATAAAAATGACCTGTTTTAAAGTAAATCACTTAATTGGGTTTCCGAATAAACATCATTAAACAAACCATTTTACTTAGTTAATGTAAGAATTAAAATTTGGCTACTTTTGGTCAATCTCTGCAATACGGGGTTTTAAAGAAATTCAATCGCCATGTAAGAATTTTGTAAAAGAGGGGAAATTTTTTGTTCCTGAAAATTGTCGCGTTAATAAAAAGTACCAATTCTCAAATTTAAATTCTTGTTTTAAACAAATAAATTGTACAAAATATTTTTCAGCCATAATATGTGATATTTCATAAAGTATTTAATAAACAAATGCTAATTAATAAGCATTTATTCAATGATATCTTTTTTTTAATGCTCTCGTTCCTTTTCTTACACAGTAAAGTTTAGGATTTCTAAGTTTCTTAAAATTTCACTGTACACTTCTTTTAATGCTAAATATTGGATAGTTTAAATGTAAAATTTACATTTTTTACTTGTGATTTTTCTAAAGTGAAATTCATGAAAATATTTTTCATTTGCAAAGTATTTAAGGCTTTTAAGATTTCTTTCATTTCAAATAGTTTTCAAACGTCATAAATATAATAGTCAACATGAAAAGGAAAACAATTACTCATTTAGTATTTAGTTATCTATTTTTTTAAATATTTAAGGTTACTCAGCTTGTATTTGTTTTTGTTTTTATTATTATTATCATTATTGTCTAAGTTATCATTTGATGATATAGAAAAAGTTTTTGCAGCCAAAAAAGCTCGCAAAATAAAGTTCTAATGGTTTTCGTTTTTTAGCCTACTTTCCCGTTAAAAATAAAAGAAAGACGAAAAAAGTATTAAAAGTAGCTTAATGCATCGAAAAAATATCGCCAAGTCCAAAAAATATCGCCAAGTTAAAAAAAATATCGCCAAGTCCAAAAAATATCGCCAAGTTAAAAAAATAAAGAGGTAAAATGAATATCGAAAAATTAAAAATTTGAAAGTAGGGTATTGAGATGGGGAATTAGTGTGTCTGTCGGTCGGTCTGTCTGTCTGTCCCCCCCTAATAACTTTTGAATGAACATTCCGATTTGGATAAACTTTTTTTTGTTGGAAAGATCTCGGCGAGTACAGCTCATTCCCATATTTGATTTTTTGATTTGAACAATTTTTGGTTCAACTTTGAGCCGTTCAAATAACCGGTCCCGCGATACTAACTTTTTAATGAACAGTCCGATTTGAACAAACTTTTTTTTGTTGGAAAGAACTTTTCAAGGATACTTCATTCCCGTATTTACATTTCCGATTTGAACAATTTTTCATTCAACATTGAACCGCTCAAGCAAGCTGTCACCCCTAATAACTTTTGAGTAAACAGTCCGAAAAAAATGACTGACTGTGCAGACGATTTTTGTTTATTTATTCATTTGTTTTATTGAATTTATTATTATTATTATTATTGTTTTTGGCAGACGATTTTTTTTTTGTAACAAAAATGTTTCATTCACTAGGGCATTTTATTCTTAATTTATATTTAACAACTGGCAACGGATTAAAAGTGAAATTCGAGACATTTTATCAACGGACGAGTTTTTTTTTCTTTTTTTTTCTTTTTTTTTCTTTCTTTGATAAAATGTGTTTTGATGTACTTTGTACTTTTAATTTTTTTTTGAAAACAATTGAGGAATTTTTCTACGGAAGAACTGTAACAGTTACATTCTTTAAAAGGTGCGACAAAACTTTATTTATTCATTTATTTACTTTTTATGTGTCTATTTCATCTGATGAGAGAGGTATATTTTGCTTTTAAAGGTATGTTTGACATAATTTTTAGTCTTAGATAATCAAGAGAATAATGATCAGATGCTAGAATGCCGATGTCGATGTACGGGAAAGTAGGCTCGTTTAGTTCTTGACAGAACTTCTTGTTAATGTAAGTGATGTAAAGATAAAACTAAATAGAAATGTATTTAAAATTTTTCTTCATTATTAGTCTTATATTCAATAATGAAATAATATTTTCGAAAAAACCGAAAGTAAAACAGCATTTTATTTTGAAATTCGGGTGGCATGTCATTTAAAGTAAAATAAAAAAAGTTAGCACAAGAGGCGTAGCCGACTAAAAGTTGAAAATTTTCGGTATTTTGAAGTGATAACTTGTAGTATACTATAAGGTATCACTCCAAAATTGTTAATTCAATCCAACATTTTTACTCGGACTTCAGAATTAGGATTTTTAAGAAATAAAAATATTTGTGGGGAAATTAATAATTTCTAATAAAAAATGGAGTGATGTTTAATTTACGAAACATACTTTTCTTTTCATTTCTTTTCAAAAAACAAAATCGGAGGAGGAGGGGGGGGGGGTCCCCACGACATTTTCGTTTATAATAAATAGAATTTAAAAAACGGACGTAACTAAGCTGGTGAAACCCGGGAAAATTTCCAAAATTTTCATTAATTAATAATTTTTGTTCTCTGTGTGTCTATTTATTTCGGATAATAAAACTTGTATTAGTATGTTTCTATCATTTTATTTAGTTTCAATCATCTTTTTTTAGTTTGATGGTAAACTGTAAATACAAAATTCGTATTTGTTTTGTTAGAGGTAAGAATTATTACTTTTGTGTTTACGCATCATAAAAAATGGAAAGATTGGGGGGGGGGGGGGTCAGTGAACTGTAAATGTTAAAATTATATTTATGCCCCCCTGTCGGGGAAGCTTGCCTCCCTGTCGGGCATTTCCTAGCGCCACCTCTGGCCGAGTTCGAATAGGACAACCTGTTACAAGCAGAAACGGGGTTGCCGTGAAGCTGCAAGTTTGGCTTCGTACTCGCCCAAGGGTTTCATTTCTAAAAAATTGTCACAAACGGTGTGGTGTGACGGTGAGCGTGAACAAGAGCAGGAGAGGTCTTAAGCTTTACACGAATGCGATAATGCGTGATGTTGGTAATTTGTTCGAATTTGATTTTAACTTTAATAAAAGCAAAAGGTTAGCAGTATTTAAAAAGTTTTTCTTCGAACTCAAACCTCTGAAAAACGATTAGTGTTCCAATGTAATGATACTCTTAAGGTTTTAAAACAGCGAAAACTGTATTTGCATTTAATTGATCCAAAGAAAAGGAAGAAATAAAAATAGTAAATAAATTCATCGCGCGTTTTTGTTTTATTATTAAGTTTACCATCAGGAAGATTTTTGAGTACAACAATATTTCGTTCTTGATATCAAAAGCTAAAACTGTTATTTATTTTTTTTAATCTAGATTTCAATCTATCTTAAATGTTTCACAGTTGAACAAAAAATAAAATTAAAATATGAGTAGGAAGAAATTTGAAAGAGCAATAGTAGTAATGCAATAGTATCCACTCAATAATGTGATCACTTCCAGAGAAAGTGATTTTCATAAATTAACGACTGACTATTCAGAAAAAATTTCTAAATTAAGTTTTTAAAAAAATTTAAAAACACATTTTGAGTTTAAAAATAGAACGAATAAACTCTTGTCTTATTTTCATGTGTGTAATACTGTCATAATATTATCTTGTTACAATTTTGTAAAATTAATTCATGTGAATCAACTACAAGGCTCCAATATCAGTTTGTTTTTGTGTAAATATCTAGTAAGTTTTTGATGAACGTAGAAGTTGCAAAGATACTTTGATCAGTTTTCCCAGACTCAAAAACTCTCAAAATGTAAGATATAATACAGATTTTTTGTAAAAAAAATCTAACAGACGAAAGTGTTGTCTGGTCATTAAAAAAAAAAAAAAAAAAAACATTTCTATTTTAGAAACCTGATAACATTAAGCAATGTGATAATTTTGACATTCATACAAATGAATAAACTCTGGACCAAGTGAGTATGAAAAAAATAAACCGTGATCACATTAAGAGGAAACTACTGTTTCAGAAGCATATATAGAAGGTTTAAACAAGGTAACCTTTCTCCCCCTCCCCTAGGCATTTCAGTCGCTCAGCGGGCACTTATGGTTCAAAGATTAATTTGTATAAAGTTGAGAACTGAAATTATTTTAAGAAGTGGTAATTTTCATTTTCAATCAGATGCACGTAAAAATATTCAGCAATTAATTAAGTGTTGGGAGGGGGTGCAATTTAAGGTATTACAAATTTTGAACACATAGGAATGACAAAGAACTGTATCTATTATTTTATATTTATTTCTCTGCATTATACATCATACAAAAATTTTCAACAATGTTTACACATCAAAACAATACTGGATAAAAGTTTAGTAGACAAAGTCAAAACCATTCAGAGCACCAATACAGGACTTTTAGATAAATTCAATTTTTGTTGGAAAAAATGTTTATAACTTATATTAACAGATATTTCTAAAACAATTTAGAAAATTTATCTCTACGTATTGCACAAAATTTATTTGTGCAATACGTAGAGTATTCAGTTCACTGGCACAAATGTTACAACATTAAAAATCTTTATTAAAGTAAGATTGATCAACACTTTTATTGCACAAAATTTACAAATAACTTCAGATACTTGTTTCGAGTTTCAAGAAACCCTCTTTTCAATGCAACGGAAGTATGGGCTTTAGGATGACAATTCGTCATTTTTTGCTTTAAGTATGCCTAAACTTTATTTAATTTTCAGAATTTCCTACATTTTCATGCAATCAAAAAAACACTGAAACCAATTTCTTCATGAGCTATTAAAATAAAATACAGGGTACCAAGACAGGATAGTGCGGCTATAATTTTTTGAGGCAAGCTTATACTTTTGATTCAAATAAAAGCATGGGGCATGGGACCAGTACCGAATCTGTAGCTTAAGTTACACGAATCAAGTTACACTATGCAATCTGTGTCGTCACGATTAGTCCTTGATGTACATCCAGCAAACCATGGCAATAGATGTTCTGTTGTTCACCGAGATGGGATTTCCATGCCAATAGCCTATGCATAAATAATTTAACAATAAAATTCATTTTCATAATGATTTTACATACATAAACTAAACAATATTTGATGGAAAATCATACTAAATGGCTTCTCTCCTCTAAATTCCATTAAAACTACCAACAAGCATTAAAGGCACAAAAAATTTTTTAATGTGCCTCGTTTTTTCTTAAAGGAAAACGGGGCACAGGAAATATTTTAGGGTCAGGGTTGGATTAAGACATTATGGGGCCTGAGGCCAAATTCTTCTTTGGGCCCCTATACTCAAGCTTTACAATTCTTACGTGTGGAATAAAAAAATTTTAGTCAATGAATAGCACAATTTTAGATATTTGGAGGCCCCTAAATTGTTGTGGCCATAGGCCATGGCCTACCAAAGGCGGCTCGCATTCGCACAGGGGGGCCACTGCCCCCTCACTTCCAAAAGTAAAGAGACCTTGCCCCCTCACCTCTTAGAGTTATTAAGTAATAATCAGTTGAAAAAAAAAATTTTTTGCTCAGTCGATTGATTTATTCCACGAAAATTAAAGCTGATTATTCCAAAAATAGTCTTTTTTTCATGTCATTTCGTACAAATGGAGTCGACGGTGGTCATCCATCTTGACTTTTGTGTCTGTATTTGTCATATTTTAGAGATCATTTATTCAGAAAAAATTAAAAATCAATAATGTAGTCGAATAGTTGCAATAGAAAAAGGCAGTAATAAAGATGCTGGCCCCCTTCCTCATTTTACCCCCTCCCCCTACCCCCACTTTTTTGATGCACTAGCCGCCTGTGGAGTAATTAGGATCTGCCCAGGATGAAATTTTTAAGGGCAACAAAATTTTATTTCAATCATCTTTATGCCACTCTAAAAATAAATTATCAGTATTTTTCTGTATTTATTGAGAGATCATTTTCTGAAAAACTACATTTCATCCTATAATGTAATAAATAATGGGATCATTGTGCTGTGCACACTTTAAAAGTTCAACAATCAATAAAAGAGCAAGAAATTCTTTGCAGGAAATTAAAAATATTCAACTCCTATACTTCTGCAAACTAGAATGTTTACAAAAAAAAAAAAAAAAAAAAGCACAGTATTAAGTATATAAATGCGGCAGCTTACAACAATGCAAGTTTGTACATATCTTTACTCTTTCAAATATTTATTTCAATACCCTGGGGCAGAGTTTCCCATAATATGAGTCCGCTAACCCCAGGGGTCCTTGAGTCTATGCCAGGGGGTCCGTGGTGCTGTGCTACACTGCTAAAACGTAAAAAATAATTAAATTGAAGGACGAGTAACAATATTTTAATTAAAAACGTCAGTAAAACTTCCAAGAACTTTGATTTTAACACACATCTCTAAGCTTAAAATAATATTTTATATGTCATATTATATTGTGGTATGTTATGTATGACATTTATTTCTAAAATCGAATGCGAAATTGGCCTTTCGGATTCATATATAAACAGAAGATTGTAGAAGTAAGGTGATAGCATTTTGATTCCTAATCGAGTTTCGAATAAATTTTTATTTTCATAGCTCACAATAATAATGTTGTGTAATGAATACTAAAGCTCTAAAAATATACAGAACATGAATAAATAATTATACAGAAAAAGCAAACAAACAAACGCATAAACATATTAGAAAAAATAGTTAAATGAACCAATTGTATTTTGCTCGCAACATGGCGGGCTAGACTTTGGAAATCACTGCTATGGGATAAAATGCGTTTTACCTAAGCTCATAGTTATTTTAAATAAAAAATAGATTATCTCATAAAAACTCAAGTTTTCAATGATTTTACAAATATAAAGTAATAAACATTTCACAAACTATGAAGTGTCTTCAAAACAAAGTAGCAAGCATTAAAAATTCATATAAATATTTTTCGCTGTTCACCAATTTTGCTAAATCCTTAACATGACATCAGTTTTCTTAAAATTCATTGTATGAAGAGACTTTTGGAGTTTTATAGTTTCTAGGAACATTCAAATTGATGAATAAATACATTTCTGCCTATGAAATAAACAAGAAAAATACTAATTCTCACACTGAAACATAAATTGTCACAGGTTTTGATGCAAATTCTTATTTTTTGAAATAGAAAAATGAAATCTGAATTTTAAGCAAAGCGATGTGTTTCTCATCAAACGCAAATGCTACAGTAAATTCATGTGGTCATTGCTAGTTTCACCATTGGAATTTTTGATAAAGCACACAGAAGCAAACATTGATAATTCTGCAATTTCAAAAGAATGTGCTTTCATCCACACATATTTTCAAAAGAAAAAAAAAACAATCCGGCACCAAGTACTTGTATGTTGCATAGAAAAAATTCAACTTGGACAATTCGTCGCTCAGGGACATTAAAATTGGTTAAATATTCATTTTGATCAATGAAGTAAACAGGAAAAGTAATAATCGTAACGAAATTCTTACTTGAATTGGGTTTCAGAATCAGCTGGCATTCATTAGAATAAGAAAAAAAAAAAAAAAAACCGCAACAACGTTTAGAACACACATCACAATATGTTTATGCTCGCTTACTTCCCAATTTCCACTCGTCGCCAAGCATGAACAGACCGCGCCAAAGCAAAGACAAGAGCGTTCGTGAAAATAAATTAATTTCACACAATTTAAACTTTCCCTTAGCTCAAAGTAATGTTTTTCAATAAGTTTATCATCGTAACTATCGGTTCAAAGAGAAATAGTAAGAATAATATACCAAAATGATGTATTAGAATGGTAAATAACACACCAGGAAGCATGTTTCTATTTTAACTACGTTATAATTAAAGAAATACCAGTCGAATCTCTAAAGTAAAGCTACATACGTATAGCTTAGACATTATAGAATAGTAATATAAGCATTAAAAAAGTTTTACTCGCCTTTAATTATCCGAAAAAAATGTTTTTTTACACTACTATCGGCCGCTCCATGTTAAAGCTACGAGAGAAAAAGCGACATAGCCTGCGGCGGACTCAACAATGCATCCACCAATAGAAAAGTGATACCCTGTTGTCCGTACTCTGAATACTACGTATTCATATAGGACTCTAAGTGAAACAGGCCATCGCAAATTACAATCGCTATTAGAAATGAATGGACCTTATTCACGGAATGGCAACGGTCTTCGTTTGCGGGTATTACATCCAGTTTCCACAATCTTGATTGGTTCCAAATCTTAAATTTCGTCTGCTAGGCTCGGTCAATACCCGCAATGACGTCACATGAATAAGGTCCATTACATTAGAACTTTTCTTGATAAAAACATCGTGACGTCAGCGTGACGTTTGTCTATGAAAAACGAGCTAGATAAAACGTCACAGCCTACTTGGCGAATAAGAGGAGATCGCTGAGTGCTTGTGAGCTCTTATTGGCTCCACCCGTAGTGACGTCATGCCAAGTTAAGTTGATGATAATGTAATTCACTTCCAGTAGCGATTGCAATTCGAAGCAATCGCAGTGCTGTTTCACTTGAATCCCTGCCATAGACGGATTTAGGCTGGAAATTCTGAGCAGCTGCCCCTCACTTTCAAAGGTAAAGGAGCTTTACCCCGCCCCAATAGATCTCTTTTACTCCTAACCCCTCTCGCACACACGCACCAGTCGACAAAAACGCAATTTGAGTGAAGACAATAGTCCTTAAAAATCCCTAACAGAGTAAGAACAACAGTCCCTAAAGGAAAATGAAAAAAGACATGAAAATGAAGACAGTAATCCCTAAAATTTTCCAAAAGAAAAGGAAAAACTTTCCTTAAAATTCCTTATCAGAATAAAAGCATCAGTTTCTGAAAATATAGCAGTTTTGAAATAACATCAACCTCCAAAAAATATATTTTATATCTGAATGAGGAAAATATAGTTCCAAAAATTCCTTTCAGAATGAAAGAAAATTTTAAATAACATTAACATTCTCTGTTTTAGAATTGAAACAATAGCTTCAAACAATCCCCTTTTGAATATAAACAAGGAAAGTACTCATTAAAGACCAACAATAGTTATGAAATGGATCTTTAACCCCTTCCAGGCTCATTTTATTTCGGGATTGCGGATCAAAAAATGTCAATTTTTTTATGCTTATTTTCATACATACATATCTTTTTAAACATAATAGCATCATTCGCATGCAACATTTTCTAAAAATAAATGTAAAAATATCTATTTAAATAAATGAGTAATAAATGAGTATTTACTTGTAAAGTTGGCTTTCTGTATGGTAGAAATCATTATACTTTGGAGTTGGCCTACTCTTATCTTAAATCTACAACTCAAAGCACTGTATATTTATGTTATCTAGTAGCAACAATAGTAAATAAAAGCATCCGAAACTATAAAAGGGACATGTGAAATAATTCGGGAAAGACTGTTTGTGCAGTGTTACTTTTCACAGTGCCCGAGCAACACTCGGGATGAGCCAGAATGGAACATTTCGCTTGCCCGAGTCCAGGTCGGGAAAAGCCGGGAAGGGGTTAATGATATTGAGGCGGGTGAGTTTTTGCATCATGTCCTCAAAACCTTTATTTTATTTTATTTTATTTTATTGTTATTTATTATTGTTATTTTTCTTAGGCTGCATTTCTATAAGTGTGCAATTAAAAAAAATAAATAAATAAAATAAATTATTCTAAAAATAAATAACAGCGCAAAATCAGGTTCCAATTCACATTACAACGTAATAAAAAATTACACAATAAATAATGAATTCGATAAAGCACTAATTGAAAATAATGAAAATAAAACACAATTTTGAAAGCTAAAAAATCTTGAAAGTGGACCTTTAAGAAGGGAATATTCATCTCCATCAGAATACTAGTTAGTTATCTGGTATATCTGTCCATCTGCATTTTCAATTCTTTATAACTCATAAAACATTTTGAACAGGGTTGCCTTTGTCAATTCGGTGTCCACCCCCTTCCTCCCAAAAAACTTAATTTTTCTACTCGGAGCCCAAACCAGGTCCCTCAAAGTTCCGGGTCCCTAATTTCCGACTAGGTTGACATGGCCTCTCGTCGGCCCTGCATTCAAGCCTTCTTAATGAGTGGTCAATAAGATGCATCTCGATCGGGCAAGTTTTGTGAGTGATATTGCTTTGGAATTTTACAGAAAATAAAACAAATAAAGAAATAAATAAAATGGCTGAGGTGCTAAATACGTAATGTTTTTTGCTCTAACAAATTGCTATTATTAAAAGCAAAAAAATATATATACATGAAATGAATGTATCGATTTAACTCTGAAGTTCCAAACGTAATTTGCAATTTAGTAAATTTTAAATACTTAAAATATTTAGGAGAAAACCATCGAACACGATTTTAATTTCATATTAATGATTAATGTATATTGCGATGCAATTTTTTTTTTTCTTATTTTCTTTAATAATGTAATCAGGAAAAAATGCTACTTGTGAGGCTTTTATATTAGAGTCTAAGGGCGAACTTCAAGTCATCTTATCTAAGAAACTGATAATGCTGGACCTAAAAATTTCACACTAAAAGCTCAAAAACTAAATATGTAACAGATAAAGAAATAAAAAGCAAAAAGTCAGCTGACACGCTGAATGTATTATTGTTTTTTATTCTATCAAATAGGATTAGATTATTAGTGCAATAGATTATTAAAAAAAATTAATAATAATAATAATAATAATAATAATAATAATAATAATAATAATAATAATAATAATAAATAAATAAATAAATAAATAAATAAAAGAAAACCTTTGTCCGTGTTCAAAATGCTTTTTTTTAATTTATTAGAGAATTGAATGTATTAAAAATATATGGAAAAAAAAAGTGGAAAATAATTTCGTTTTCAAATAAAGGATTATCGAATGATCATTGAGATGCAAATATTTTTTAATTCTACTTTCCTCAATGGTATTCACTTCTTTAATTTATTAATTTTAATTTGTAATTTTTCAAGAACGAAATATTTTATTTTTTATCACGATTTTAACTGAACGAATTCAATGTTATTTAATCGTTTGAAGTTATAGCTGCAGTCAATAAGCATTGGCAAAGTGGGTTTCCCTAAAATAAGTTTTAATTATTTATTCATTGAATTTTTTATAATGTTCTTTTCTTTTGCAGCAATTCAAAATCCTACTTACTGCTTTTTTCTTGCTCTCTTTCTTTTTCTCAATACGTTATGTTTTACCTATACTCATGTCGTTCTATAATGAGATATTTTGTTGAAATATTGCAAATAACTTCTAACAAACCGAGAGAATCTCTTGCACAATAGTTTTAAAAAAATCGTGTTCTTCCTCTCCTATTTTCCCATTACAATTCGATTTCGCTTTGAGACTATTATTTTAAAGGGTGAAAAAGAACCATTCGAAATGATAAGGAATTTATGGCTTGTTGTAACTCATTGTTCACGATATTAGTCCACGGAGAATATAGCTCATTTTAGTCTGGATATTATTACGCATTTATATTACTGCAAAGATTACGTTACGCATTAATATTCACTGAATAATTGTAAATCTGTGTTTATGCGTAATTTTTATACCTTTAAAACTGTTTTAATTTTTCAACGTGTATTTTATTTTACGGTTATGTCGTTCATAAACGAACAGGTTTAAAAGTTCGACCCATTAAAATGAACGGTGCATTACGATCTCCTAAAAATGAACAGCTGTTATTTTGAGTTGTGAACGGGTTGAAATTTGGAACATTGAACTAATACACTAATTAGAGCTCTTGCCCCACAACTCTTTCGTTCATTCTGTTTAACAGTGAACAGTTCAGAGCATTGCACTGAAGTACACTTCACTGTTTGCTTCAGTGCTTTCGTTTATTTTATTTTTATCAGTCTTTAAGCTATAATACATGAAAAACTATGTTGCTAGTGTTTCCTCTTTTCTCTTTTATAATAACACATTCTGCATCCCTTGCTCTGAAAGTTAATGAATTAAGTATTATTATCTTTATAGCGTATTGTCTGGGTTTTTCAATAATTTATAACTTAATTCATTTATTATTTTTAATTATTTATATTTAATAATCGAGTAGCTGTCTAGAACAGAGGCATACTTCAGGCTTTTATACAGAAGACATATGCCCTTCTTCCAGATAACCATTAAATTTTTGAAGGATTTTTTGAAAAATTATATGTATATTTTTTAATTAACAAAGTCTTTTAAATAATCGAATTGAGTATATGGGTACAAACAAAAAAGTGAACAATATTTTAATGAGCGGATCCTTTAAAAGAACGATATTGCCCAAAATTATTTTACATCGATACGTGCTACATTTTGCTCTCTTATTTGGCATTTTAAAATTGTATTGCAGTCAACATTCTTGAGAAAGAATGTCTTGCAGTGTACTGCGACCCTTCCATTATAGCGACCGATGCATGAAGTCCCGTCGGTATTCTGTAGACTACAAGTTATTTTAATTTCCGTCATAACTTTCAAAATGAACCGTTTATTCCTATATAACGTCGAAAATAAAAATTCAAAAATTTTCAATTATCTAGACCAGTGGTTCTCAACTTTTTTACGGTTAACGCCCCTTTTATGAGTGAAATTTTTTCCAACGCCCCCCTTTATATTAAAGGTGAGGGGGTCTGCGAAAAGAGGTTTAAAGTTTAAAATAATTTCCTTCCGGACTTTTACATAACGGTTTAACAAGATATATTTTTCCTCATTAGTCTTCATTAGAATTAAAATGACGAATGTAGAAATAAAAAACAAATCTAGGATTAAAAATATTTTATTTTTAAAAGAATAACAACAAAATAAAATAAAATAGAAATAAACAAACAAAAAAAATTTTTTTTTTACTCAAAAAATGAAGGAAACAATGGAATGCAATAAAAATAAACAAGCAAAGCATTATTTTTCTCATTCAAAATATGAAAGGAACATTAAGAAATATGTGTTAGTGAGATATTTATTCTTAGTAGTTTAAAGCCAGTTTTCTCACGGTCGGTTTAATATATTTTGTAACGTGAAGACGCAAGTCTCCTCTTGGGATGATTTGGTGTCGATTTCTCTGTTATGTGTCGATGGAAACACTGAATCCTCATTCGATGAGGTAAGAAGAGGGGAAGACGATTAAAAAATTTTTGGTGATAGCTCACAGTCCAGGTATAAAGGCTACTAATGTCTCCTTACAGCTAAAATCCTGTAAGATTGTTAACATTCTGGAAATCAGCTTTTCAAGTTTCAGTGGTTGAAAGTTCCCCAAATTCTTACTGATACTGAACATCTGCCGTCTCAATATTTTTTAAAGGGTTCATGACCCATCCAGAAACGTTCAGAGACAAAAATATTCTCAACACACTCAGAGAAGTCTTTGTGCAAAATCTGAAGATTTTGGTAAACACGTGATTATTATCGAATTAGAGTTCACTAAAAATAAACCATGAAAGTAAATTAATGAAGTGAGCAAAAGCCAAAGTTAAAATACTGAGGTCAAACAAAACAGTCAAACTAAGTGGGCACTCTAAAGGCCATGTCACACGATAGAAATTACAGGCGAGCGTAACCGCAAAAGCAATCGTCAACTCTATCTGGAACCTGTTTTTCCACCTGTTTCCACCAACGATTGCTCCAAAACCCGCGTGTGAAAAGGAAATGACAGTTGCTCCTAGTAGAGGCAATTTTTCTCTGCCCTGCGAAAAAAATTGCTTCTAATTTTAGGCAACTTACGGAAGAACCAATCAGGGAGCTGGAATTTTGTGACGTCAACAGCCCCTTCGCTACGAAGTGGCGTGAAACATTCGTGAAGTTGGCGATCATGGCTGTGACTGTTGATGTCGAGTGGAGCTCGGAAATTACCGAATTTTTAATCAACGAAGTGCGAATGAAAGACCATTTGTGGAACGTACACTCGCCAGCGTACAAATTGCGAACGTTAAAAAGATTTTCGTATGAGGAAATAGCGAGAAAAATGACAATCATATTTATCCAAGCATCCAAGTTCATAGCATCCAAGTTGAATTTTTCTGAGTAGCCATCAGGGCCGTATTTAAGGGGGGGTGGGTTTTTAGGGTTGAAACCCCCTCCGAAATTTTTCAAAACTATTCCACAAAATTCTTTTTAATGCCCTTTTTCTGCTGAAAAATAATATTATTACTATTTCATTTTTAATTTACCTATTTACTTTTCAATTTAATTTGAAAATGAAATTATCATTATTGAATGAGAGTACAAATTAGTTGATTTATCAGCAATATTTATCTTTATTGTAGTTTTTGCAAATATAATTTCATACACAGCAATGCACTTTTTTAACTGGGGCGAAGATGCTTTGTACACATCATTTTTTTTCCTTTGTTGGAAAGACATATTATTGTTTCATTTATCACATAGATTTCACGAGAAATGTGTCGGTAAAACCCTCCCCAAAACAATAGTCTGGTTACGGCCCTGGTAGCCATGACCTTGACCATTGTTTCTTCTCTTCCTCCGTTTAATAATAGCACCAACAATTAATGCTGCAATAGCTGCATTGTGTCTTTTTTTTTTAATTCATCCATAAATGCCGAAAACGAGCTTCGATCACGCGGTGCAAATATCTGGCTATCTCGTTGAAAAACGATGAACGTTCTGACGCACGCAGAAGGATAAAGATCAGAAAATAGAGCCCTCTCCCAAGAGAAACGCGAGCAACCGTATGAGCAACCGTTAGCAACCCTATAGGCAATCTCCTGTCGGGGAATTTCCGCTTACGGTTGCCGATACAGATACGATTGCTTTTAATTTTCTCTCGTGTGATATGGCCTTAAGCATTGCAAATACGATTGCCAGGTAAAAATTTAAGAAAATAACCAAACCGAGGAAAATAGCCAAATTGCACGGATGCCACGGCCTATTAAGATATTTTGAATATCTTAAGGGTAAACTTACTTTCTCATAAGTACTAAGATAACTTATGAAAAAATGTGAAAGAAAATTAAGAGAGTGAAAAAAAAAATCGATGACGTTTAATGTTCTGCCTAAAACGCTATTAGTGGGGAGACACTAGAATGCAATTGGGAATCTTTTTCGCAGTATTTTTAGTCCCCCCCCCCCCATTACATTTTGGCAATAGACTTGGAAATCTGGTATACTAAACGGGGACTTGTTCAGTCTGAAAACTAGTTTCGTTTAGCAACAATCAAAATAGGTGACTGAAACTTGAGAACTTAATTTAAGCATTTTCACCTGCAGATGCAGGACGGTATTTTTACTTGTATGATAATTACTAAAAAAAAATGCGTTATTGAATTTTTTTACAGCTATTCGAAATTACGTTGTTATAGTAAAAAGAATCAATCAAAAGGCTAAAAAATAACGAAACGATGGTGTGGCCAGGGGCGGCAAATAAGGGGGGCAAGAGGGGGCGTTGCACCCCTAAGTATTTTTTGCAGAATGTTAAAAAAAATGGACAAATTCAATTTGTGTTTAACACATTCCAATGAGCACACGCAAAAGGAACTAAAAAAGCTTATCAATTTTCAACAAAAATTGATAAAACTCATCCTTAAACATATTCTCAAGACGATTTCTAATAAGAGAGGAATCTGGAAAAAAAAATGCTCTGAAACAAGTACAGCGGGACAGAAAGGATTTTCAACTGTAGCTGTATGGGAAATAGCACAAGACACTGAAAATTGATGGAAAAAAACCTCTTCTCCTTGATTCCAAACATTGCAGATTAAAACTTGACTGAAAACTAAAAACTAATTTTTAATTAAGACATTTTATGTGCTAACTAATTACAAAATAATTTTAAAGTTCTGTCATAAGAATTTCAATTGTTTTAATACCTCCATTTTTTCTTAATATTTAATCCAGTTTCAGATATCTTTCTCTTAACCAATATGTATTTTTTTCCATACTGAGGTGCTTCATATCTAACAAACTCGCCCCCTCAAACGAGATGTTGAAATGCCGTCCCTGGGTGTGGCTAATGCTTTTGAATCTTATCTAGCTATGTGTGTGACCAAAATTAGCCAAATTGGCTAATCTATAATAATAAAAGCAAGTGTAATGTGTCTGTCTGTCTGTCTGTCTGTCCATTTGTCTGACCGAGCTCTCCAGCCATATCTATCGCACGCAGGGACCTGGTATTTTTTACACGGAAGCACAAAGGGGCTGGCCACCAGACCTCGAAGCCCGATTTTCGATTTTTGAATTAGAAAATTTTTTTAAAATCTATATATATAAAGATGACGGTGTTTGTTCGTTTGTAACCGCTGGCCAGAAGTCCCCACAGCACCTACAGACCTGAAACGGCTCAAAAATTCGAACGTACCCCGCCCTCGTGCACCTCGAAGGCCAAATTTTTAATTTCGAATTAGTTATTTTTAAATTAATTAATTAGTCTCATTTTTGGTGTATCCGCCATAATTGAGGGGAGAAAACCTTCCCACACCCCAAAACATTATATATCGTTGGAAAGGGTTTTTTTTCTGAAAAAGAAAAGTTTTAGCACGTTTCTGTCCGTTAATTAGGACAGGAGATATTAATTAATCAAATTTAATCAATTTTCAAGGCCTAACTCTGTACGCAGAACTGAAACACTAGAGCCATTTTCCTGATCAGCTGCTCTTTTGTCCCTGAAGTTACTTTGTGATTTAAATTTGCGTATAGATTTAAGCCTTGAAAATTTATTCAATTTGATTAATTAATATCTCCCGTTACTTACTTAACTTTCTGTCTCTTATATTTATTTGGCGAATTGATTTAAACTTTAACATGACTTTAAGTGGAATTTAAAAGGTTGTGGAGCGCATTTGAACTAAAGAATATAATAATTTGTCTTCAGAGGGGTTAAAGTGAATTTAAATTTATTAAGTTGACTTCCTCAAAATTCGGTGTTACCGAAAATGTCACAATGGAACTATTATTGTTAAAAATTTAGGGATGACTATTCAGTTCCTCTTCGCATTTGGCGTCGTAACGTTTGGCGACAATCAGGAAATTTACCAAACCTCCCAGCCAGTGAAACACTACTTTCTCCAAATCAAAGAAAAAGAAAACTGTCTGGGAAGGAACAGTAGTTGTTTGCAGTTTAAAGAGTATTTTATTGCATGTTTAAAACATGTATTTGATGCCGCCATCACTAAATTTTTAATAATAATAGTTCCATTCTGACATTTTCTGTAACACCGCCATTCAGTTACTTTTCATATTTGGCATCGTAAATTTTGGCAACAATCGGGAAATTTTCCAAACTTCCCGGCCAGTGAAATCTTGATTATTTGAGGGTTACTGTTAGATTGTAATCACTTCAAAGCGATGGTACGAAAGACATTATATTTCTTTCCTTTTAATGTTCACATTAAAATCATGGAAGAATGGTTGTGGCTGATCTACCTGATACAATCGGTTCCCTATGTCAATAAATTTAGATTTGGCGACCAATTTTACATTGAAATTACGGTTAAATCCGTGAATTATATTAAATTTCAAGGGCAATATTGCTGTGGTCGTTGAGAGTTTTCGAAAATCTTGGCTCTACAGTTACGTCAAAAGTTCCATTGGAACGTAAAAATTTCGCTAAAAATAAATAAGTTCGTTACACACACACGAAAAGAAGAAAAAAGTCTTTAAAACTAAAATAATCCTCGCATTGAGCACTACAAACTGAAATGGCATTAAAAGTGTCATCAATATATTTTAAAAGGTCGTGGTTCACATTTGAATTAAAGAATATAATAATTTTACTTAAGAGGGTGGAGTGAATTTAAATTTATTCAGTTGACTTTCTTTACATTTTTCGCACGGGCATCGCCGTGCGGGTACTGCTAGTATTAGATAAAACCGTACAACCCTGATTGCAACTGTGATTTATTGTAACAGTTTTTCATTAGGTAAAGTTGGGCCGCGGAGAGATGGCGGGTGATCTTGAAGTGGAAACGAGTCGCTTTATTTTGTAATAGGTAGAATCAGAGAGATCACGCAGGAAGTAAAAATTTTAATGTACAAGCAAGTAAAAAATAACTTTTGACGCTGATTCTCCCAATGATTTCAAAATGAAAGAGGTCCGTTTCCACTTCAAGGTCTTTCGCCATCTCTCCATAGTCAAGCTATAACATTCTCTCTCAAGATTATCGGACGCAAAAGATCACAAATCCGGTCACCTCCGAAAAACGTAAGGAAATAAGTCTAAAGATTCCAGGGATCATAAGTTTATTTCCTCGTCGGCACAAATAATTCAAGTTGGATTCTTGATTTAATGTAAAATTCAATTTTGATTTTTAAAATTAAAATAAATTCTAATACATTTATTGTCCTCTGACCCCTAAATTCCCCCCCCTATCGCCCAAAATATACCCACCGCCCCCCTACTGCCCAAAACATGTTCACCGCCCCTCAGCATCTTCCCATCGCCCACAGGGGGGCGGTACCGCCCCGTTGAGAACCACTGATCTAGACTATCTGTACAAAAACTGAAGTTCAAAAGTTTTATGTTCCTAAAAGGTGAAATATTTCAATCAAGAGGAGCTATGTGACGGTGAAAGGGATAAAAAAATCGCGAGAACTGATAAAAATCGTGAAATGTATTTTTTGGAAAAGTTGTAAAAGCGGAATACTCTTGTATAATAGGGTGGATCGAAAAAAAAAAAGTTCCGAATTTTAAATCCTACCTATGCGGAAAAGATGTTCTATGATATACATATTCATGAAAAAATAAATTAAAAAATTAAATTTTAACTTAAGAACTGCCGCAAGAGGAATGAATTTTAGAAATTGAGGCTTTTTTTGTCAAAAAATCGAAATTAATCATTTTTATTTTTAGATTTTTAAATTCTACCCATATGGGTAAGATGGTCTATGATACACAGAATCATGAAAAAATAAAGTAAAAAATTTAATTTTAAATTAAGAACTGCCACAAGAGGGATGATTTTTAGAAATTGAGGCTTTTTTGTCAAAAAATCGAAATTAATCAATTATTTTTATTTTCAGATTTTTAAGCTCTACCTATGTGGGTAAGATATCCCAAAATATGCAGATTAATAAAAATCTAAAATAAAAAGCTGAATTTCAAGTCACAAGCTTTTGCAAGGGAGCGGAAGTCCAGAAATTTAAGGTTTTTTTCGTAAAAATTAAAATATAATTTCAGTCTACCTTTTTAGAAAATATGTTTTAAGGAACATCGATGAAGTATGAGGGATTTAAAAAGAAAAAATAAGGTTAGCTGCACTGTCGCAAGTGTTGTTAGATTTTGTTAGTAAAACCTTTTCATATCAAAGGTCACGATGCTTTTACCAAAGAAAAAGAGGCATTTTAATTCAAAGAAATGCTTATTAGAAATATTGAAATCATAGTAGATGATGACAAGAAAAAAACTACATACATTTAAAACTTTCTGAACTTAAAATACTATCGAAATTACAGGTGACAGTAATCACTCGTGTTGAAGACTGGCATAAGCCTTCGCGACTTCAGACAATTTCTTGTAAATCCGTCTCTGTTATGGGGTCCAAGCACAGCAGCAAAGGCTTCTGTGACAACTTTTATTATTATTTCTGTAGCTTGAGTGTGGCAAGAAAATTTCCGGATAACTAGTGCAATAACTCTTGTAATGATTGCTGGGTTTTCTGTTGCTTCTAAAAGTATGGTGTCACTAAAGCATTCAGTCAGTGGAGGCTCTGTTACATTTTCCCACTTAATCAAATCGACATTATCTCTTGCGTAAAAGTCAAAGTTTGGCAAATTGAAAATTCGGATGTTAATATCCGCTACAGTAGTAGAAGTACAACCAGTATGTTTATCTTTAAGTGCTTTTAGAATTCTTTGAAGCACTAATTGCTTTAAATGTGATATCTGTCGTCAGCTAACATTGATATCATGAGATTTTCTGAGTGACCAAAAAACCCGTTTCGTTTAAGAACAGGGTCAATTACTTCTTTCAAATCATTCGACAAATATCGCATTATTTGATGCTAACGCAGTGCATCATAGATTACAGAAGATTTTGTTTTGATCTGGTACCACATGGGAGCATATACTTTTAAAATGAATGTCATTACTGTAACTAATGTCTCAAATGGATCCTCATAAGCTATATAGAGTCTGAAAATTCTATTTGCAGTTGTAAGCCATCTTAAGGGGCAAATATATCCGGGTTTTTCTTAGACAGACTTTCGCTGCAATGTCCGGAGTTGATGGCTTTTTAAGTACTGCTGATCAGTGCTTAGATCCGTTTTGTTGGTGACTTCACCTAGTGTGCAAGTTATAGTTACGAATGTAACTACGGGCAGATTTTTAGCACCCAGCCAAAAATTTTCTTATTTTGCCAGTGAAGCTTTTGGGCCCAGTCGTAGTTGAATCCACATGAGTAAAAAGATGGCTCAAAGGAAGCTCATTCCCGTATAACATGCATTACAAACCCTTGTAGTGGAAGCTTCAGGATCAGTTCTATATTTCGAATAACACCTTCTTTGACTCCTGTGTTGACAGAAGCTCCATCGCAACCAGTTGCAACAAACTTCGTTACATCTGCCTCATTATCCGTGGATGACAAGAAATTTACGATATGGTTCTCATATGATTTGCGCTTTTCCGACATTTACAGACACGTGGCTGATATACTCAGAGCCAGGCTCTTTAACTAAACTTATATGCTCTTCGATTATAACTTTTCTGTTCTTGCCTTCCATTGAAAGTCTTATCTTTGCGACCATCGAAATATAAACTCAACTGGCCATGGTCATAATTTTCCTCTGTGTCATTTAATCCATAGCAGTAGTGGTTGTGCTACTTTTAATTCGCTCATACAAGTGTGAAAAGGGAGTGTTTAGGGGATAAAATATTCCAAAATACTTACTGTTATTCAATACTCATAGTACTTAATAATCAATATTTATCACTTTAGAGCATTTAATATTGGGGAAGTAAGTATTTTGAATAAAAAAAATATTTTAACCAAAATTAAGCGATTTTCAACATTTTTTCCAAAATTCAACCCCTTTGCAGCAGTTCAAATTTTTAAATTATTTTTTTTTTTAATTTATCTTTCCTTAATCCCCATGCCATAGAACATCTTTTCTGCATAGGTAGATTTGGATTAACGAAACTTTTTGTTTTTTTCACCATAGAAGAGCGATTCACCCTACTGCATAATGTCTAAATCCAAGGATTAATTGATATTTTGCAAAAATCACAAGCAAAGCTAAAGCAAACTATAGTCCTAATTGAAGAAATAACCGATTTCTGTCAGTTTTTTTTTCTTTTGTAATGTATTGTCGTTAAATGTATTATTTCAAATTGAATTGAGTATACGTATTGCAGTGTAGCATAATATAAAAAACACTGGAAATATTTATGATTTTTTGCTATTTTTAAATTTTTTTAAATAAAATATAACTTGTAAAAGTTTTCCCAGAATTTTCAGATATGAGTAAATGACATGTAATATTATATACATTTACGTTATACACTGCGATGCAAAAGTTTAGACAAATGGCAAATATATGAATAAAAAGAAAACTATTCAATGAAATGCTTTCAAATTTCTACTGCAGGTACACAATATGGTCCCAATGATCATATGCTGTGCTGCTTTTACCATTAAAATCTGGGTTATTTGGGACACTCTGTCCGAAAAGGTTCAAACACAATTCTTTGTTTTTTTTATGCATTCCGATTCAGTTGTTCATCTACTTATGCTGTCACGTGCTGTTTTTGACCCAAGTTGAGGTTTTGTAGGATTAAGGGGCTAATCGTCAGTTCGAGCAGTTTTTTCAATTCCTTCTTCCTTAAGAAATATAATTTTTCTTGATAATTTGATCGATACGCATGTCTGAATTTGCTCTCCACAAAGTACAAAATAATGTACTACCATACTAGAGCCGATTTATAAGACAAAAAATTAATAAAGTAGGTTCATTTTCAAATTTCGGCTTGAAAACTTTTTCATCTTCTTTAGACGAGAACTACAGACCTTTTGCGATTTTGATTATTTATTCAGTAATCTCTGCACTTTATATTCGAATAATAAAGTCCCGCCTTCCCTCCACCAATCACATTTCAAGGGATATTTGCATGAAATCTGACTCTTGTCTAAACTTTTGCAACAATGAAAAAAAATGTCTTTTGCAATGTCCAAAATTTGGTTCCAGTTATATTTTTACGAACTCCAGGCACGTATTTGGGACCATATTGTGCACCTGCAGTAGAAATTTGAAAGCATTTCGTTGAATAGATTTTTTTTGTTATTCATATATTTGCATTTTGTTTAAACTTTTGCATCACAGTGTACCTACCTCCCATTATATCTATTGATTTTGTTTGGACAATAAAGGTCGCTATAAAAATCGTCAATTGCATTTTATTTAGTAGTTTAAACGTCATACATTATGAATTTATTTTTCACTATGAACGATCTAAAATAGTTTTTCATCTTGCCCTACCGAAAAGTTTTTAATTTTGAAGGATCACAAGGACCGAAATTTTCGACATACCATAAACAATAGGGTGAGTCGAAAAAATCGATTTTTCTATTTCGAAATCGCATTACCTCTCAAAAGTTGTGGTTTAGTATCCACAACTTGAGAAAAATAAGAAAAAAATTCTAAGTTGACGTCTTCGGTTCGCGCATGAGGCTCAAAGTTGGAAAAAATATGTTAAAAATGGAAATTTTCAAAAGGAAAAAAGGAAAAAAAAAATGTAACTTTTTATAATGCAACTGCCGTAAGCTGTAAATATTTTGTGCATTTTTAATCTAAAAAAATATTTTATAGCTTTTACATGCGATCATTAGTTTGCACATCAGCCTTAAATTGGGCTAAAATCGCCTACAATGTCAAATTTCGAAACTATCGATTTTTTTTATTTCGAAATCGCATTACCTCTCAAAAATTGTGGTTTGGTATCCAAAATTTTGGAAAAATAATAAAAAAAAATCAAAGTTGACTCCTTCGGTTCGCGCATGAGGCTCAAAGTTGGAAAATATATGATAAAAATGGAAATTTTCAAAAAAATAATTTGAGAAAAAAAAGTAATTGTTTTCTATTGAATCTGATTTAAATTGTTAGTAGATAACATAATTTGAACTGAAAAATATACACATAACTTTTAGAACATACATTCTGTTTGTGCATAAGGCTCAAAATATGGAAAAAAAAAGTCAAAAACTGAACCAGAACGCACTACGTCGGCACTGTGCCGGTATATTTTTATTCTACAGCCGACTTGTCTAGACATTACACAAATTCTAGGAGACAGTTCGAAGTCCCTGCAGTCTGCACTCCCTTTGGTTGTCACTTAGTCAGCTAGACCCGCCAAACAAACAGTATCTTTAATTAGCAACTGAAAGTGGATCAAAAAGTACAGCGTGTTTAGCTTTGGGTGAGTTTTTTTTTGTAACTTTATAGCATATTTTTATGCTCAAGTTTTGTTATACTGTTCTCCGTTCTCCGACTAATAAATAATGGAACCCCGGAAAACTTCTAAACGTTTAATTGTTTGTCCGTTTTTTGGTGCACCGAAAGGGTTAAGTCAAAGTGTTTTACCCACATGTGCAGATGTGTTGTTAACTTGTTTTGAAGAAAAATCGCAATCTGTAAAAGGCGAACCTTTTTCAAGGATTTCAGATTGCATATCTGCTTAAATAGAAGAAATTTACTGCAAAGCTTCTATACCAATGTACAGTGGTAATACCAATGTGCGTTCTATACCAATGTACAGATGTATAGTGTACATCTACAAGAGATTGGCTTTTTAGCACAAGAACACGAAAAATTCATTGCACACTTGAAAGAAGCAACGTCAAAAAGTTTAGACTTCGCTTAATTAACAAAATGATTGAGTTTTGTCTTGAAGTTCAATTTATCTTTATCACGACTAAATGACTTTCTCAAAGTGTAGTATTATGGTAATCCTTTATCAATTTTACAATACGTACATGACTGACCGTTGGTATAGAAGCTTTGCAGTAAATTTCTTCTATGAGCTATGCAATCTGAAATCCTTGAAAAAGGTTCGCCTTTTACAGATTGCGATTTTTCTTCAAAGCAAGCTAACAACACATCTGCACATGTGGTTAAAACACTTTGACTTAACCCTTTCGGTACACCAAAAAACGGACAAATAATTAAACGTTTAGAAGTTTTCGGGGTTCCATTATTTATTATTCGGAGAACGGAGAACAGTATAACAAAACTTGAGCATAAAAATATGCTATAAAGTTACAAAAAAAAAACTCACCCAAAGCTAAACACGCTGCACTTTTTGATTCACTTTCAGTTGCTAATTAAAGATGCTGTTTGTTTGGCGGGTCTAGCTGACTAAGTGACAACCAAAGGGAGTGCAGACTGCAGGGACTTTGAACTGTCTCCTAGAATATGTGTAATGTCTAGAAAAGTCGGCTGTAGAACAAAAATATACCGGCACAGCGCCGACATAGTGCGTTCTGGTTCAGTTTTTGACATTTTTTTTTCATATCTTGAGCCTTATGCACAAACAGAATGTATCTTCTAAAAGTTATATATAATTTTTTGGGTTCAACTTATGTTATCTACTAACAATTTAAAGCAGTTTCGATAGAAAAAAAATTACTTTTTTTTTCAAATTATTTTTTGAAAATTTCCATTTTTAGCATATATTTTCCAACTTTGAGCCTCATGCGCGAACCGAAGTAGTCAACTTAGATTTTTTGTTTATTTTGCACAAATTTTGGATACCAAACCACAACTTTTGAGAGGTAATGCGATTTCGAAATTAAAAAAAAATCGATATTTTCGAAATTTGACATTGTAGGCTATTTTAGCCCAATTTAAGGCTGATGTGCAAACTAAAGATCGTATGTAAAAGCTATAAAATATTTTTTTTTGATTAAAAATGCACAAAATATTTACAGCTTATGGTATTTGCATTATAAAAAGTTAGTTTTTTTTTCTTTTTTCTTTTTAAAAATTTCCATTTTTAACATATTTTTTCCAACTTTGAGCCTCATGCGCGAACCGAAGACGTCAACTTAGAATTTTTTTCTTATTTTTCCCAAGTTGTAGATACTAAATCACAACTTTTGAGAGGTAATGCGATTTCGAAATAAAAAAATCGATTTTTTCGACTCACCCTAATAAACAATCATTATCAACGACCACCATTAAAACCAATATGTATTCTATAATGTTTAAAAAAATAAATTCAAGTTCAGACTTAAACTTTTAAGTTGATGCATATGTAGGTATAAAGGTTTTCTATCATCAGAGAAAATCCAACTTTATTAACTTCTAAAAAAAGCTTATGACGTTTCGAAAGTGTTTTAGAGTGATATCTATTTTCCTTCGTGAATGGTTACAAAATTCCAAGTGACCTATTTATGAAACTTTCTAGAAAGCTTCCGCCCTTTACGGGTACAATGTTAAATGTACTGACCTTTTCCTGCAGTAGAAGGTTGAACTTCCTCGTATGTAATAGGAGTATATTTTAATCCAATAGAGTTGAAAAAAAAAAAAAAAAAACATGTATATGACATAATCCATGTCAATTCTGGCAGTCAAAGAAATAATCTTATTTTCATAGTCTTGGAATTTTTTGAATTTAACTTAAGTTAAATTAAGAAAAACAAAAATTACAGGCATATTTTTGTTTTTCTCAAAAGAAAAAAAAAATCCTGGTCGGAAATAACATTCGCCAAAGAGCTCGTTATCATCTCTCACTTGCGGTTTTTGACATTTTTCTAAAAATTCTTAGATCTGAAATTGCACGATATCTTGGTGCATTTTTGAAAAATTTGAAATATGGGTTTTTTTAATCTTTAACCCGTTACCGCCCCATGATCTATTTATAGATCACCTGTTTTCAGACTTCGAACGGAAAACTATACTTTTCTATTATTTCTTATTCTTATGGGCTGGCTTCTTGTTGGAAATTAGTTCAATAGGAAACCAGCCAATAAGAATAAGAAGTGATAAAATGGTACAGTTTTCAGTGAGGAGTCTGAAAACAGGTGATCTATAAATAAATCACTGGGTGGTAACTTGTAAAAATGAAATATACCATGCACCATTTGCAAATCACTGTTCAATTTTATTTTGATCATGCTTTTTGAAAAAGAAGGATAGTCAAATGTTAAATTTTGATAAAAATAACCAATTTCAAAAAATTTGATTTTTTATACCATCGGTCAGTACCATTGAGTTCCCTGAAAAGGAGAGCTTTCACTTTTGCGTTCAACATGTTTTAGAGGCATTTGAAAAACCGATGCTTTTTTTTTCCAGAAGCTGTATTTGCAAAGGTAAACAACTCTTTATGTAATCTATACAGCTCATTGGATGAGAGAGCTAAATTATACCTGTTTTGTGAACACTATTGCAAAATGCTCTTTTTCAGGACAATTAAACCTAAGTTATATGCAATAGATCTTCTAAGGAGACTTACAGAAAATTCATCTTCATTTGCTTTCATAGAGCAACCAATACAATGTAAGAAACTCGATTTGGTGGAAAATTTTATCAAAAATCTTAACCTGAATGCTAATATAGTTGCTTAAAAGTCTTTAAAATCATCATCTAGATCTCTTCAAAACTGACATTTATTTGGTTCAGGTTCAGATCCACTATTCGAAAACGAATCGAATTTCCGTTTCTTTTTTTTTTTCTTAATATTTTGTGATTTTTTCTTCATATTTTCCATACTCGATACGTAAATTTCCTTTTCTACTCGATTTTGGCTTTCATAAATATCTTTCAAAATCCCTGAATTGCAGCGCTTTCAGTTTCCTTTGAATTTTCAAGGTCCTCATTCTATTCATTTTCGTATTATAAAATAAAAGGTACTTCAGTTACAATTAAAATAAATAAAAAAGGCTAGATAATAATTGAGGAAACATTGTTTAACAATTCGAAAAGTAAATTTCAGTTGTGCTTAAATTGATCAGAATGAAGCATAAGCAGGAAGTGCTTTAAATGAATATTTATATTTTATTAAATGACTCTGATTATATCAGTGCAGAAAAAAAGGTATTTTATTTGAATTAAAAACATTTCTTATTAAAGCTAACTAAGCGATGAATACGATTCTAAAAACGGAACTACTAACAACATAAAATAAAACTAAATAGAGATAATTGCCCTAGGTCAAACCTATAATAATCGATGTGGGTCAAATCTTTCGTGATAGCCATTTTAAACAAAACTTAAAAAAAACACATTAAAATAAAAAGTGAAAGTAAGAAACGAACATGTAATCCTTTAGCCTATTGCTCCATGTACACAAATAATCCAATTCATTTTGTGTATGTAAATGAAAAATACCACACAAGAGAAGAAATTGTAAAAAAGAAAAAAAATAATTTCTTTTTTTTTTTTGCCTGAAAATACATCATAGGTGAATTCTGATTGATTGTACTTGAAAATGGCTGAAACATAGAAACACCATTTGATTCTACTTGATACCATGCTGCGACATGGTGCTCATCAGTATAATAAAAAAAAAGTGAGTCAACCCCCCCCCCCCACAAGTTTCCCTTATTCTGTGGCCAAACTACTTATTAAAAATTAGGTGATTGGATTAAGCTACTAGTAGCATATATTTACTGACGGAACTACAACAGTGCTTAAATATTGTATCTCAAACTCAGTTAACTTCTACTTTGACAGTTGACGCATTAAGCATAATTTGCCTCTCTTGGGATGGCCCTTTTTTACAAACCAAGCTTCATCTCCGCCTCAGAGAACGCTCTCAAAAACAAACCACTGTTAATGTTTGTGTTTTCAGTTTCGAGCACAACTCTTCTAAGATGGAATGTTTGCACTTAGTTTTATCTGAAAAGAGATGAATCTCGTCAAAAGGAAAAACCATTTTTTTCCCTTTTGGAATTTTTTTTTCTTTAGATCACATTTCTAAAGGGACGAAATTAAATTTCCCTTTGTGTAGTATGTTTTGCATATCCAATATTTTCATGAATTTGATATTTCTCTTTTTTTGGAAGTTAACCTTGAAAAGAAGCTTTTAAGAAACAAGCTTTGCTATCCACCTGGTCTGGTGGCCAGAGGAGTCTGACCGTGATGCGGTGACCCCGGGTTCGAATCCCGACTCAGGCATGGGTGTTCTTCTGTGTGTATGACTGTGTTGTGAATGTCCGCCACACAGACCATTCAAACTGTATAGCTGGGTCTTCCGCGTGAGTGAAATGAAACTGTTTTTCTTTTACGCCAAAAATAAATAAATAAAAATTTGCAATAAATAATCAAATGATGAAAAATGAAAAAAAAAAAAAAAAAACTTATGTAGCACGATGAAAATTTAAAATGCCTTTTGCATATGTATTTTATAAATAGTTGAACTGCATCAACAACTGCATATGTTCTATTAATTTCTAAGTATATTCTAATGACAAAATCAACCACAGCAAAATGATGAATGGCATCGAAGCAACATCTTTCTGCATGGAAGTGAATAATAAGTAAAAAATTGGCAGCTAAAAAAAATCTTTGAACGGAGCTAGATAATGATGTTGCAGTCTCTTCTTAAAACGCGTCGCAAGAAAACGTAAATAATGTTAAGCACGTGACACGAATACCCTCCTGACTTACACTGTGCGTAATTTGAGGTAAGAGCTCAGTTTCAAGTTTTTGTTACTTGTCCATCGAGTTCATTTCCGCACGAAACTTTTTTTTCCCTCAGTTCTACCAAGAAAAGTAAAAGGAAGCAGATCGGGACGACTTCTGACCAAAGCGTTTCTCTTTCCTTCTGGATTTCATACCCTCCTAACATATTTTCTCAATTAATATCCGATGTTAGGTTTGTAGGTTTATTTACAGCCGCTGGCTACTTCCAATCATTTGGATTATTTTGCTCTTAGATGTGTCCACTACGATTTTTGAACTATCGACATCACTCTGAAACAGCGTTAATTGTTGTTAGCTTTTGTAGAACAGAGCAACACTAACATTTGTTTTTGGTGGTTCTTATTGTTGTAAAGCTTTAGAATGCGTACAGTAATGTACTGACTTATAAAAGATAATTAACCTATTGAGAGAAAGAGAATGCTATTTATTTTACTCTTATTATCATTTGTCTAGTTAAAACCAGCACACGTGTTTGGGTTACTTGTTCTGTTTTCTGTAACTGTTAGTCACAAACTCTTGTTCCAAAAATTAACGATTGGTTATTATGTAACAAGTAATCATTATATAATCGTATTTCTCATGCATAATATGATTTTTTTCATAAGTCATCCTATTAATTATGATAATAAGCGAATTTAAGCTCACAACGCGTTTTTCGTATCTTAATTTTTCATGGACTTATATTTTAGATCTCTTTTTACTGCTGCGCTTATTAATGAGCACATAAAAGTAACTGAGCACAAAAATGAATTGACTGTGAAAATCTATTAATGTCTTTCCTTTGTTTAGGTCCTAAATAACATCGGAGGTTGTTACTTTATTTTAGTCTCCATTGCAGCATGCTGTCATTGTGTTAGGAACAATGCAAAAATACATTTTACTAACCTCACTTTGCTGCTTTTGTTTTTAATTCATTCCTCAACTGAATCAAACTAGATCGAAATGATGAATCTTAAAACGCAAATTAGTATGTGTAAACTCCACATGTAACGCAACTTCTCATGCATGCAGCAAATATGTGTTGCATGCGATTTGTATATTTCAAAAATTAATCGACGTCCTAGGGAAAATTTAGATCTTTGTCTCGATTGAAATGAATCAGATGTTAGTATCACATTCAAGATTGTCATAATTTCTAAGATTATTGGGTCAGTAGAATATCGTAAAAGGTCTTTAAAGCCCATAGAAAAACAAGTAAACAGTAATGCGAAAAAATGATGATTTGTTACTTAAAACTATTGCTCGAATAATTTCCTGTTTTTCTGGGGTTTTTTCTGCGTAGTAATTTACTGCAATAAAAATATCTTGTTGACAGATTTTTATATTTTTGTTTAGTATCAAAACATACATTTTTTTTTTAATAACTACAAGTCAATTTCCTTCAAAGTGCATTTTCTAAAGCATTTACTATCATTAATGTTGGCTTCGTACCGGATGTAGGAGCAACACAAATGCCGAGTCGCCCAAGTTTTAGGTCAAAGTATTATGTGAGCAAAAATAAGATACTGAAAGCTGAGCAATAGCGCTGAATTTTTGTCACTATTTCACTCTAAAGGTGAAGTTATTTTAAAACTTTCCATCTTTAGCCGAAAACATTCCTGGTAAAAAGTGAGAAATCATTTGTCATGGGATAAGAAACTATAATATCTGAAAATGTATATCCATTTGTGTTACTATAAGTTGTTCAAAGGTATTGTTTAAGACTTAGTTTACAACAGCTAACAAAAAATAAACAAATAAATAAATAAATATTTTTATAACTATTTATTTATTTATTTACTGTTCAGTTTACAAAGATAAAAACAAGTTAGCACAGAAAATAAAAGTATTCAAATGGTCCAAACGAAGCTTATTTTACAAAGTTTTTTATTTTTTTTATTTTTATATATTAGTTTTAAAAATTAAGAATAAATTAGGTTATTTTCTTTCGATCAGATAAAATTATAAAGATATGCGATTTCGGAATTTTTAGAAATGATTGTCCAACTCTAGGGAGTCCTTCCTTGAATGAAATTTATTCGATGTTGTAATGTATGATGTATAACTATCATAATCTGCTGAATAGTAATAATTTCAGAATTGTTAGGAAAATCGCTAGGCATACAAAATAAACAAATTAAATAAACTTTATTATAAGCATATGACAAGTAAAATTTATTATCAAAAGTAGATTGTTTATTAGCAATGGTTTGCTTTTGTTCTACATTTGGCATAATCCTCTCTGTCGAAAAATAGCTGTTTTGAGTTCATTGCTGATTATTCTGGGACAAAAAATAAATACAAAAAAATACATTAAAAAAATTAAAAAAGAAAATAAATAAAAAAATACTATTTAATACGATAAATTACTCATAGGGAAAAGAAAAAAAATGAAGCAAATCGCGAAGGGTATATGTAGGTGCATTTATTTACAATGAATAACAGTATACAAGACATATAAAGCAAAACAGATTCGGAAACATAAAAAGAAAAGCTATCAAAAATTAGAAAGCAGAAGCTTTCTATAAAGTTTTGGTGGTTATACTGCTCACATAAGTAGTTGCAAACTACAGGAAGCATATAAAATATAATGTTATAGTTCGAGGATTCAATGTTCATACAAAACTATGAACCAGAAAAAGGGCGCAACACAGAATGAAAAACGAAATTATCCAAATCATCAAATACTTTCCCATGTGATCACTAACGAGCTTCCCATTACGAGTGTTTAAGGGCTTTATGATTCTCTCAGTTGTAGTTATAATTGTTTTCCTTGCTTCTGGCCAAGCATGTGGACCTTCTAAGCGGTACTGATACGGAGTGCAGGGGCCCATAAAACAATGGTAAAACAGCAGCGGATCTCGAAGGGCAATCTTCTTCAGGTTTGGTCTGGCTCCAAACTGCTCCGCAATTTCATCCATGTAGGCAATATAATCAACTTGTACCGTATGTCTGGGAGTACCAACATAACGTTCAGCTAATTCCTTCTTCTTTTTCTGGACATCCGCCAAAACTAAATCAGGAGATGGGAAGCTGGTCTTCCCATTGAGAAGCTGGGCGTACCATCGAGATTGCATTTCGAATATCGGAAATAAGGATCCAAATGGCTGTATCAAACCAATAATTGCCAAAGACGGATGTTTGAGGCCTGGAGGAAAAACGAACTTGTACAAATCAGCTTTGTTGTTTGTTGTATCCAGTATTTTGTCGCTCAAAAATGGATATTTAATTTTATATCCAGTTGCCAAAACGATTGAATCGATTTTTGTCACGTTTTCTTCTCCTTTAAATATCACACCTTTCTCTGTAAAATGGTCAACATCTCCTTTAACAATGACAGTACCAGCAAGTATCTTATTTGGAAGATGATCGTTGATAGCAAGATGCTGAGCATTGTACCGGTGCTTTGGTTTCAAATTATAGATCTCGTGGTTGAATTTGCTATCAAGGTACCGTTCAATGTAAGAATTCGCTATGTTCCAACCACAAATATCTTTTACGAAGTCAAAGAATCTTGTTAGAAATTGAGTATCAGCAGGAAGTCCATACTTGCCTAGTCTGAACATAATCCAAGTTCCTCGTCTGGTGCTTAGATACACCTGGAAGAAAAGATTAAATCAATAACTCTCATTCTCATACCGCGTTTGTTAGAAAACGGTGAAACTATGGATCTATACTAATGGCATTAGCATCGTGGCTTTAAGTATTTATTTTTTTAATTATTATTTTGGAAAATCACTACTTATGGTTATGGTAAAAAAAATGAATCTATTGACTCGACCATTACGTTTGTAAGGAACACTGCAAAAAATGAACTGTCGTGTTTACAGAATAATACTGGCAGCCGAGGTTCCAATTTAAAACTGTAAAATGCGCAGTAATAAACTGTAAAACTAGCGATTTTACAGTTTCATACTGTAAAGTTTGCAATCTTACAGTTTATTGCCGTATAATTTAGCCTTATTATAATGTAAAAACAACAGTATAATACTTTCAGCAGAGGCTCCAGTTTAAAACTGGAAAATGCACGGTAATAAACTGTAAAATTAGCAACTTTACAGTTTATTACTGTAAAATTAGCAATTTTTATAGTTTATTACTATAAAATTAGCTGCATTATATTATGTAAACAACATTCATTTTTTGCAGTGAATCTAACTGATTACTGTACGTATTCCCAATTAAAGAAAATGGAAAATGTTGACGCAGTTGCACCAGGGTGCAGTAACAAATGCTCCAGCATCGGAACGTTTGATTTTTGCATTTTAGAAGACCGTAAGAATGTGGTTTAATTTCACGGGCGGGTGGTTATATAAAATTATTATGAAAAATGCACACTCATTTTGATACATAAGATTAATTTCAATGGACATTGATATGAAATAAAATGTAACATTTAGCTTCCAAGTAAATTAATTTCAGCATTTCAAAAAAAATGTAACCAGAAACATATAGCATCTCTTACAGAATATCTTAAAATAATAAAGACAATATATTAGAAGAGGATAAAGGATCCCCCAAACGGTATGTATTTCTTTTTGAAACCTTTCGCAGCGTATTCAGAACTGTTAAAAATTCATTAAATATGTATTTAGTTTCAGTGATTTCTGACTTGTTTTCAATCCATTCAACATCTAGCAACAGTTCAAAAGAATAACATTAAAATTGGACAATAAACTTCGCGTTAAAGTTTCATTTTCTGTACAATTATTACATCACCTTTACATAGTTTGAATTAAAAGCTCTTTTTGTAGAACAAGATGTCTCAAATTTTTTCATTTAGATAAAATTTATTCAAAAATCACTCGTCGTTTTAAAAATAAATAGTTTTCAACTCCTTATTGAAAGAATTTAATTCCTACTTGGAAATTCAAATTGAAAATCTTATGAAATGTTCATGGTATTTGACAAAACTGCTGAAAGAAAACTATCCCGAGTAAATCTTTCGTCAAATTAACGAAAATGTCGCGCTATTTAATTCTGAGTTTCTGAACCAATCGACTGAAGAATAGTAGTTGTTGATGTCAAAAATTCGTCTTAGGATTGGAGAACAATCAAAAATGAGCATTATAAGCAATATTCCGATACTACTGCTAGTTTTACTTTCAGGTAAAAATCGCTCATAAGAGGCAATTGTAAAAATAAATTAAGAAACAAAAGGACCACTTTATGATTAGTTTTCAAAATTATTACTAAACTAGTTTTTAATGAATATATTTGCAATTGATACATCGAAATATCAGGCTAATATAATAAGAAAACTTTTTATATTTTTAAAGAAGCACTCCTTGATAACAATGCAAAAAAATGTGTTATTTCATGCAGCTGAAGATAAATAATTACAAGCAATAAACGTTTACCCAGCTGAACCAAAATAATAATAATAATAAATAAATAAATAAATAAATAAATAGACAACGTTGGGGTGGGTCAAAAAAACACTTTATTTCGAAAGTTTAAGGGGCACAGGATTAGAAAGGTGCGAAATTCTCTAAAACTAAGATGTGTGAGATTTTATTACATTCTGATAAGTCATTTTGCTGCCGGATTGCTGTTGAAATTTTGACCCTTTTACCATGTTATATTCCATATACGATTGCAACAATAATAAATGATACGTTTATTATACATGTGAACAATGAGTTAAAAATCCCCTGCTCTGTGTTCATACTTGCTGGAGTCCCAGATGGAAAGTCACGGGAGGTCAGTGTGACTTCCACAACTTTCCTCCTTCGGCATATTTTGTCTAACCACGCAGCAAATTTGGAGAAATTGAAAAATTGCAATAAAGAGTCATTATTTTGAAATTCAGACAAGGTGTATCAGTGATATTTTTTTGATTTTCCTCATTTTTTTATGTGAAAGTATTTCGTGAAAGGTGACCATTTTGAAATTTTTGAAATTCCAAAAATTTTGTTCTCTAAGTAAAAATTCTTAGTTTAAAGTTGTGCAGTGCTTTTTTTAGCAAAACGACTAAAAACCGCATTTCCGTGCTCTAGTATTCTTTACAGAAACGCCACCCCTCGGTTATGTGTACATTTATTGATCGTACTATGTCCAGTGATGATGATTCCATAGTTATTTTAGTTGGAGATTGTTCCTTTCTTCAGTTAAGCATTTCAAAGTATAGTTTTTAATCCATTTTTGCACGATTTTAACCTGCATCACTTCATTTAAGATGCGTTATCACGTAATAAATTTATCACAAACTGAAAATTTATATTATGAAGAAAATATGTAATACACAAAATTTGTTTGAGATTTTTTTTTTGAGAAAGAGATCCTGATATTTTTCAAAACTTCAAAATTTGTGGTTTTTTGATTTCGTTTAACTCAAAGTGCCATCACTAAAAAAAAGAAATTTTTTTAAGTATTATGATTCCTGCACATTGTATAAAAAAACGTTAAATAGAAAGTTCTCTGGGGTCTCTTTAGTTTTTGAGATTTTTTTTCTTTTTTGTAGTTCATTTTCATGCGTTTTCATGCGGTCAAAATGTGTCCAGTATGTAGGTCAGATCGATTGAAATTTTATTGACATAGGGATAATGGATATATATGTGCATAGCGAAAGAGAAAAGGACTAGAAACAACACTAATTTTGTCTGTATTGTTAGGATTTTTAGTTTTTTAACTGCAATTAACTCAAAAAGCGATAAATCATTACTGAGGAAATTATTGAATGTGCATATTACTAGCTATCAATAACTAGAAATATTGGACAAAGTAAATACCGTTATGCATCTTCAGGGACTCTCCAATCGGAGGACACTGTGACCTCTCTAAACACTAATGGCTTTCAATTGTAATTTTGTAATATTGTCTCCAATTTTGCTGCGTGGTTAGACAAAATATGCCGAAATAGGACAGTTTTTGGAGGTCACAATGACCTCCCGTGACTTTCCATCAGGGACTCCAGCAGGTATGAACACAGAGTAGGCGATTTTTAATGCATTGTTCACGTATTAACAACGTATCATTTATTATTATTGCAATCGTATATGGAATATAACATGGTAAAAGGGTCAAAACTTCAAAAGCAATCCGGCAGCAAAAAGATTTTTCAGAATGTAATAAAATTTCACACATGTTAATTTGAGAGAATTTTGCACCTTTTTAACCCTGTGCCCCTTAAACTTTCGAAAAAAGTGTATTTTTGGCCTACCCTATTGTACAGTGCAAATTTAGGCTATTTACGGTTATTTATGCAATGAAACACACACGCGTTTCGTTACAAGAAGGAGCCCCTTAAAAAAATAACTTTCAGAGACTTAGCAGCAAACACTAAGTCATCACTATGAGCACTGCTTTCTGTTCAGAAAGTTAAAAACTTTTTTTCTTTGCATTGAAAAATAGTCTCTTGTAAAATACATGTACGCGCATATTTTAAAAGAAATATATTGAACACATATAATATACTATACAATCCTTACCGATAAACGTTGGTTTTATTTTCATAAATCTTAACTGCTATTTTAAATTTTGTTCCTGACACCACCCAAAATTTCATTTTCTATTAGCAATCCTCCATAAATTTATCGATTTTGTTTTAGAATTACACGAAATTTAATATCTTCAACCCTTGCAATATTTTTCTGGTAATCTTAACCTCGAAGTTTGCTTATAATAAAATAGTTCGGAACATTTAAAAATTCAATAAGTCTTAATTTCGTTAAAAATGCGTCCAACGTAAACAAGATTCGCGAATATCAGCAGTAATATTCAACAAAAAAATTTCTAATTAAATTGAATGATATGAAAGCGAAAACGAAAACGAAACACTAGCTCAAAGACAGAAAGGATTTTTTTTTTACTATGCTGTTTTTATTTTAATTGATTTTATTATATTCTGATTTACGTTGAGTTTATCATACCCAACGTAATTTGTTTAAATTACGGTTTTAACAACTTGAGAACTTAGCAACAGCATATTACCTGTTTAGCAACATTGCTAATATCCACAGAAGCATCTAGTCCAGAATTTCCTACTCCAATTATAAGGACTTTTTGATCCTTGAATGCATCCGGCACACGTATGGAATGTGTATGCACAATCTTTCCCTTGAAGTCTTCTTGTCCCTTGAATTTTGGAACATGTGGGTATCCATGATGTCCAGTACACACCATTACACCGTCGAAGGTTTCTTCAGTCATAGTTTTATCATTTGTATTTTTGGCAGTAACAACTAGTCTACCCGTTTGATCATAATCTGGAGCTTGAACTACTTTTATGACCTACGAACAAAAAAAAAAGCAATTAGAAGAATGAACTATAACATTGAGAAATAAATTTTAAAATACGGTAAGACGAAATAGCATCATTGTGACTACAGCAAAAACCATGTAATCGTGTTTTCTGTAGCTCTCCCTACAGTTATTGTTTCTTTATGTGCTTTGTTGAATGACTTAGTGCAAATGTGTCAATGAGAAAAAAAAGAAACAACAGTTTAACCTTGTACAGTTAATAGATGAAAGTATTGGATACGTGAAAGCTTGATTATCAAGTTTGCTGAATTTACTCGTTGTACAGGGTGATAAAGACATTTTGACCATTTTTGGAAAGAGTCTTTGTGTTTTCTTCAGTGGCGGATACAGAAATAGTTTTTGGAAAGACTGGAAAGTAAAAGTGCCTTCCCCCATATATTTTTTTTATTAAAACAAGAGTCTCGTGAGGCTCCTTTAAGTTGTTTGCAAAGCGTGCTAAGAGTCAACTAATCTACTTTAAAGTATAGGAATATTTGAATGTGAGTGAACTTTGAATGTGGTGCTAAAACATCTTTGTAACCTTTTAAGCCAGTTAACTCCTAAACCTTATATAATTTCATCAAAACTGTATAATTGTGCATGATATTACTTAGAAACATTGTTATAATGATTTAAACAATAGTTTGTTAAAAGAATAATCACTTTTTTCTATCAAAGATGAATTAATGAACGAATCTTGAAATGTGCCCTTGAATTCGAAGCTCGTGAAGTTTATATATTCTTTCACACCGACTACCTACTGAAATATTACTTACAAAGGAACCCAGAATGATTTCATTCTAGTATGCTTCGTAAGCGTATTTTTTTTTTTTTCTTTCTTTTTTTAAATTGTTTAAAAATGTTTACTTATGTTATGAAGAAATAAATCAAAAAATAGTGAACAACAGAGTTAAATTATTTTATCCCTTTAAAGAGGAGCAAGCCCCCCCCCCTTTAACATTCGCTACTGGTTTGCTTGTATGTGTGTGGGGGGGGCTTGCATGTGGCAAAGCTTTTTGTAGGCGTTTTAACTCAAAAATAATTCGTGAGACCTAACAAAACTTGATATAAAAATGGAGCTTAATAGAAACTGTTGCAGGTTATTTCCAGTCACGGCGAATGAGAAGGCACAGTTAAACATTTTCGTTTAAAGCGTAGTTGCTATGTCTCAAGAAATAATACAAGGATTCAAACAAAAATTAGTATCTAGATGAACCTCGATAAGAGCAACTTCTGGTTCATTTTTGTCGCCAGGGCGCTCCTAGGGAGACGCAATCAACTCAACCGTTTGTTCACTGCATGTGACTGATAAATCACAAGATGGAATTCAAGGGTTGTAGTGAAAATTCGTTTGTTCACTAAGTGTGACTGATATATCCCAAGATGTAATTCAAGAGTTTCAGTGAAAATTCGTGTGTAAATGATACCCAAATGGAACTATTGGTGATTAGTTCTCGGCGCCAAACGTTTCAAGAGGTAGGGCACAATTATGCAACAATATTCTCACAATATCATAGAATCGTTATATGATGAAATATTTTTAGAGACCGTTTCTGATCCTACTCAAAACAATAAATAGGAAAACCCTCATGTATTTTTTATGACCAGACCCATAATGGATATAAGTTAGATTCCACCCTCCTATTTAAATATATACGGGAAAGAGGGTGCATATGTGAAGATGGTATGTTTTGCAAAGAAAACCACCATTTAAAAACGGCTGAACATTCTCATGTAACGACAGTACTGGTCCTTAGCTAATTGTTCAGAACATTGAGCCATTTTATGTTTCTGTGGGGACAACTTTTCTGTTTCAGCAGGTGTTGTACGTGGTTTTATCAGTTTTTTCAAGTGAAAATATATTTTGAACAAACTACTAAGCTAAACTTAATTATTGCAAACCATTATATGTGACAATGTGTTCAATTTTTTTTATATTAAATTAACTTCTTTTTTTAAAGTTAATTTTAAGGTAGACAATGGGACACTAGAGCACAACATCAAGTGACACATATGAACAATTCCCATATACTTTCCGCTACATCAATATTAGTGTTTGGATGTTATAAACGTTAAAAAATATGTAAATATTTATAAATATTATTTTTCTATAATCAATTTGCAAATTTGTTGCGAATTAATATTATTAGTGTTACATAATGCTTTCAGGAAATAAACAGACCCAACATATTTTCATTGAATAAAAAATTGAAATTTAAATATCATTTTGAAATACATTATCATACATTGCATGAAGCTAAAGGGCAATGTATGATTAGAATAAAGTTTATGCAATACATTGTTCTTTGTACTATGCTGTCGTATAAGTTTTTTTCTTGTCGATCCAGTGATCAGAACAGGCTACGAGACTATAAAATTTGACCGTGCGCAGTGTTATGCATTTGGAGAAAAATATTTTCCTAACGATGCTATTACCGTACAATATAAATTAACAATGTATAAGTTACAAACCATTCAATGTAACTTTTCATATAAGGAGATTTTCTTTAAAATATGATGCTTGTAAAGTATCTTTTAATCAGATTCATATGCGTGATTATATAAATGAATAGGGGAAGGGTGGGCATAGTGGCCACTGCGGGCAAAGTGGCCACTTGAAGTTTTCCTCCCTATATAGTGCTGCAGAAAAGCGGCAATAGACTCAACTACTCGCCCGGCAGCCGTTGTTGTTGTGTTATAGTTTGGTGCAGCTCAGAGGCAAACTCACGGAAATATCGGAAATTTTTCACTTTTTCGACCCTCTGATAAATGCATCACATGTTTCGCTTTAGTTTATTGTAGGACTAGGTGAAGTACATTTTACATCAATGGTGCAAAACACCATGTTTCTAGCTTTGAATTCGTATGTCTCAACAGTAGATACAACAACGGGTTGTACGTGAAATATTGTTCTTTCGAAAATGGCGCGCTAGAGGGCAAAGTGGCCACAGCCGTGATGATGATGAAGGCAACGTCAGCGACGTCGATTGTTTTTTCTGTGGTGATTGTTATTCGAAATATAAGGACAACGAAGGCTGGATTAGATGTTCTGGGTGCCTCAAATGGGCTCACGAAGCCTGCACAGGAGCCGAAGAGGAGGACGATGTGTTTATTTGTGATTTATGTAAATACCAGTGATTTCATAACTTCACATACTTTTAGTAATGCCTATTTTTCTTTAAAACCCTAATACAATTGTTCTGAGTTCTGAAACTAAACGCGTTTCATTTTTTACATACTATCTAAATCTATTTAAGCAGTGGCCACTTTGCCCTACCTAGTGGGGCAAAGTGGCCACTCTGACAGCTTTTGGTAAAGTAAATATTTTGTACAAATAAAGTTTAAAAATCTAGTTGTTTATATTTTTTAATCAAGCCATACTAAAGCCATGTAACCATACTAAATGTTCAAGGGATTTATAAAATGTTTCAATAAAGTTTAGGGTTGGAAAAAAATAGATGTTCCTTAGGGTGGCCACTATGCCCACCCTTCCCCTATATTCACTTGTAGGTGTACATATGAACAATTGAAGACATTATTTTAAAATAACATAAAGTAAAGAAATAATTGTTTAAAAAATTTCAAAGAATTCCATGACATAAAGCAAAGGCTATTTAGTCATGGGGACATTTTTACACAGAGAAATCGAAAATCTTTTTTGAAAAGTAAAGAAGTGAAAAAAAAAAAGTTTGTGTTGCCCAATCTTTCCCCTATCCTGAAGTGCTGCTCTTTTCAAATCAGAGGATAGTAACAAACTGTAGGCAAGGCAAGAGTTCCAAGATTTATAAAAATAATAGTTGAATTACAGATCTTTCAAAATTTGATCGTTTCCAAGCGGTCGTAAATTTGGCTGAGAACAGAAAATCACGGATTCGATCAAGTCCGAATAAAAGTTGATGCGGCTTTAAATCAAAAGGAGTGGAAATGCTTATTGTAATACACTGAAGTGACAAAAGTCATGGGATAGCAATATGCAAATTTTCAGATGGCAGTAGCATCGCATGGAACAGGTATAAATGCGCAGTGCTTTTACAGAGCTTTCATTTCTGTTCAAGTTATTCATGTGAAGAGGTTTTAACGTGATGATGACCGCACGACGTGAATTAACAGACTTTGAACGCGGAATGTTAGTTGGAGCTAGACGCATGGGTCATGCCATTTCGGAAATCGTTAGAGAATTCAACATTCCCAGATCCACTGTGTCAAGAGTGTGCCGAGAGTATGAAATTTCAGGCATAACATCCCACCATGAACAGCGCAGTGGTCGACCGCCTGCACTTAAAGATCGAGAAAGGCGACGTCTGCAAAGAGTCGTAAATTCTAACAGACAAGCAACACTGCGTCAAATCACCGTAGAAATCAATGTGGGACGTACAATGGACGTGTCTGCTAGAACTGTGCGGAGAAATTTGGATTTCTTGGGCTATTCCAGCAGAAGACCGACTCGAGTGCCTTTACTGACAGAACGACATCGCTTGCAGCGACTCTCGTGGGCACGTGAGCATATCGGTTGGTCCCTAGATGAATGGAAAACCGTGGCCTGGTCCGATGAGTCACGATTTCAGCTGGTAAGAGCCGATGGTAGGGTTCGAGTGTGGCGCAGACCCCACGAAGCCATGGACCCAAACTGTCAGCAAGGCACTGTTCAAGCTGGTGGTGGCTCCGTAATGGTGTGGGCTGTTTTTTCATGGCATGGACTTGGTCCTCTAGTGCGACTGGACCGAACATTGACTGGAAATGCTTATGTGCAGCTACTTGGAGATCACTTGCAGCCATTCATGGACTTCATGTACCCAAACAACGATGGGATTTTTATGGATGACAATGCGCCATGTCACCGGGCCACAACTGTTCGCAATTGGTTTGAAGAAAATTCTGGACAATTCCAACGAATGATTTGGCCACCTAGATCGCCCGACATGAATCCCATTGAGCATTTATGGGACACCATCGAGAGGTCTGTTCGTGCCCAAAATCCTGCCCCATCAACGCTTTCACAATTATGGACGTCTATCGAGACAGCATGGCTCAATATTCCTGCAGAAGACTTCCAACGACTTGTTGAGTCCATGCCACGTCGAGTTGTTGCACTTCGCCGGGCAAAAGGAGGGCCGACACGATATTAAGAGGTATCCCATGACTTTTGTCACTTCAGTGTATATTCTGTTCAACCACCCGGTAGATGCATAGGGGAAAATCCGGAAATGTGGAAACGGACGTATCTCTTGGTTTACAGGTACGCCAGTTTGATCCAATTCGAAGCAGGGTCACATCAAAATGACCGAAAAACGCGAATAAAAGTAGTTTCTATATTTTTTTTATTTCCCTTGCTAGACTCATTTAGAATTAAGATTGAATCGTCTTAACTGGCTGCTTGCCAATTTTTCACAGTTAATTTGGGCATACAGTATTGGATAATCCTCGTGAAGTTGCCTGATATGCGTGAAACAGCTCGGCCGTGTAGACAAGTTGCTCAATGTAGTTCAGCTAGCAGTCAACATAAGATTTACACTATATTCCTTCCATGTTGAGCTCTATTTCTAAATACGAGGAGTTTCCTCTCATTGGCTATAACATAGGCACGTGTGTACTTAAAATTGAGTTTAAAATAGTAAAAAAATAAAATGGATTGCATAGAACGAGTGTCATGTATAGTGACACCAAACCGATTTAGTCTACAAAGTGGTTCTCACTGCAGCATAGAAAAAGGCCACGCAGAGACATTGCCAATTCTCGTAATATGAAATTTATGGAAAATGTATGAAACATAACTAGAAAGTACGTTTTAAATCCCTTCTCTACCCGTGACTTTAACTTAAAACTGCTTTCGTGATAAATGAGAACACAATTTATCGACAGCACAAAGAATTGTTGCCTAGCGTGCTTGTTTTTCCAAGGCTTCGACTGCACGATATCAAACAGCAGCTCTACATAGTTTCTTTTAATCCGTTTCACTGAGGTTAGTACTCATATATTAACCTTTTTTTCTTTTCTATGAATATTAACAAACACTTATCATATTTGTGTCGCGTTGTTTTCTTACACAACCTTATTAATGTGGCTTTAGCGATTCTTTTTCTGGCAATGTATATTTCGTGAAATTTCATATAAAGCAAACGTACTTAGCTTTTAAACACAAATGTATGTTAAAGCAATTATGAGTTGTAATGCAGTTACATAATATCATAACAGCTATGAAACTGTTTTACTTTGTTAGAGAAGATGCTTCCTTTTATTCTCAAAAAGAAAAAAGGTAAAAACTATGCAAATAGAAGATTATAAAACAAGGTAATTACTCACATATTCGCAAGAAAACTGTATACACGAGTTTCGGGCTTACAAGGAACCTCTTTTTTGACGAAAAAGAAAGTAATGATGCAAAAGAAGACTTTTCATAAGGTAAGGATGAAAAGACATCCAGCAAAAGCCGATCTTTTCATAAGTTTATTGCTTATGAGTTGAAAAAGGGGTAACAACGAAGCACGTGTACGCAGTTTTCCTGCAAATTCATGCCTCATTGCATTGTTTTGCATTATTTTTACTTTTCAGCACAATGCATTTATTCCATTCTTACTACTTTCTTACTGCTTAAAATTTCTTCTTATTGCCAAAATGGAAATAACCAGAATCAAATGATAAAAACCGAAATGGTTTAAAAGTGTGAAATGACAAAGCTTCAAATTCACTGAATGAGATTTTTTAATCATGCTTGAGCAAACATTTCAATCTAAAAGTTGTATAATCTTGACGATGTTATATTACGCTAAAAATTCAATTTGTATTTTTTATTGGCGTAGTTTATCGTTAAAATTTAAAAGGGTCATACGAATGTCACACCCCAGCCAAGTCCATAAAATGCGTTGTTGTCGAGATTTCCTCTTACATCACAAACAACAAATCATTTTTCTCTGAGTGAAACTAAATTTTAATTGATGGAACAAATACCATCCAGTTATTTTGTAACGAATACAAGGGCCTGTTAATTTATGTATGAGGTATACAGAAATTGTACAGCAAATATTTCATCGTTGTCGCAGTTGGTGTGGAACCAATATTAATCTTAACTTTTGCTGTTATATTAAGCTTAAAAAGTGCATCTTACCTCCTGGTAATAACGAATATGATCCAACAGCTCAAATTTCTCAGCATACATATGAAAATACTTGCACATCATCCTGTTGTGCATGTAGTTGGGAAATTCTTTCGGGGGAGGAAAATCACTGAAGGCACTCATTTCTTTACTGGAGTTGATGACCGTTGTCTTCATGACAGATGCTTGTCCATCAACATCTTCGTCTCTATAGTTCCAAAGCCCAGCCACTCTTCCAGATCGCTCGAAGACAACAAAATCAATGCCTTCTTCTTTGCATGCTTTTGCTGCGGCAAGACCTGCCGATCCAGCTCCAATGACTGCTACCCGCTTCATTATAGAGGCATGTGGTAGTGGATCAAAAGGATAAAGAGAGCTTCACCCAAAAACCTGTAAAAAAGACTTTAATTGCAAGATGGATATGAATACGCATACATTACAGGTAGGTATATAAATAAATTATAAGAGTACTAGTGCAGTCAGAATTTCTTTCTGGACCGCAACAGTCCTTACATGAGTAAAAGCTACAATATTAGGATTGGCAACATTGTAAAAAAACAAAGCCTATGCGGGGTGTTTTTACCCCCTAAACCCTTCTTCGCTGTACCACTGATAAAGAACAATAAAGTAGAAAGATCTAAAATGACAATATGTATCGGTATTCAGATTCCTTGAGGCGAAGTGCCTGTTGGCAATATGATTTATCTCCACTACATTTCATTAATGACGGTAAAATGCGTCAAGGATAGAATGAAAGTGAGGTAAACCGTTCTAATATAATTCCGAGTAAATGAAGGCTGAATTAGTCATGTTGATAAAAGTATGGCTTTAAATATCACGAGGGGGTTATTTCAATGATTCTTTAGGTCATTTCGCTGTTCCGGAAGAACAGTGACGTATTTGCATTTGACAAATGTTTTCAGTTACGTCATTGTTCTTCCGGAACGGCGATTTCATCTTATTATAATAGTTTCTTCCATTTTCGTGTTCCGTTCATAGTATTTTATGAAATTACGCTGCAGAAACTGTACTCCAAAAGACTATCAATGACTTTCAAGCGCATCACAAATATTATCCTTTTTATTCATTTAGAAGCTATCATTAATGCTTCTAAAAGTTACTTTTTGACATTATACACATGTGCAAAATCAAATCGATTTATACTCTATGGGGAAAACAGCAAAGGTTTTCCATATTTTTTCAGAATTTTGATTTTAAATTTTTCGGTCTTATGGAAGAATTATAAATGGATTATAGGTAAAAAATGAAAACCATGCATGCATGTTATATTTATGCTGTATAAATTCATAACAATAACGGTTAAAACTGTAACATATTTTGGGACACACATATTAAAGAAAAGTACATTGAATCATTTAAGGTATGAAAAAAATTATTGCCACACACATTTTTAGTTTCCATAAATAGAACAAGAGAAAAAAAATATAGTGAAAAAAATAATAATAAAATGTTGGAAGTATTACGATATTCATACACAAGATTTTCTTTCATACTTTGCTTCAGAAGGACCTTTAACAGCAATATTCAATATTGTGTTTGCCGCTCTCCTCATCCTTTAATATTGTTTTCCAACCCTTTAAAATGTCTTTATTATACCGTCCTTCGTGCTAATTGCAAGCGATTCACAAACTTATAGGGAAGTGTATTTACGGGATAATATTTGAACACAGAATCTGATAGTTATGTTAAGTTCTTTAACATAAGTTTAAGTTTCTTAAGTTTTCGTAATGTTCAAAAATCTATCATCTCCAAAGATTTGAAATAACATTTTTTTTTCTTTAATTCTTGAAAGAAGCTTTTATTAAAACATTAATGACACAGAAATATGGTTGAAGGTTAAGAGTTTAAGCAAAAGTTCGCTCTTAATGTTAATAAAAAGACAGAGAGAACTTTCGTTGCACATATCAGACGTAAACATAGAACTACTTACTTTTCCTTTATACTTACGTTTTTTTTAGACATGCATTCTAACTTAATTTTCATACGTGTTCTATTTTTTTCTTACCTTTCGATTCAAACTCCCATTGAAAGGAATCGATGGCAGACTTGAAAACTATGGCTTACCTTTTAGGTAATGAGAACTTCTACAACCCAACATTGCGCAGGATGGCAGACAAATACAAAATGGGCAGTAATCCAGTAGCCAGCTGATATTATACTTTAGAATTCTTAAATCTTATAACACGACATTAACATGAACTAAAATATAGACTTCATTCAATGATGAACAAATAACATTGTTGCATTATTTATACATATTGTTCTATAATTTCTTTCAAAGATTGTTTTCGTTTCTAACGATACTTTTATTTTGGAAAATAAGTGACTAAGGTCTTGAACAAAAACCATTGAGATAATTCGTGAGTTTAAAGCTGTTTGAGATTCTTAAGATTAGTGTTCGCTAGAAAAATGATTTTAAAAATAATACAAAATAAAACAAAAGTTAAACAAACCCTCCAGCTTCCTGTTTAAAGAAAATACTTATGATCAAAATTTATGTTAAAAATTACCGAATGCAAATAACTATTGAATTATGTTTTCCCCATACTATTGAGATATGAAAATTTTAATAAAACCAAAAAAAGAAAATACAATGAAATTTTATTTTTAAGGGGGTCTGGGACACAAAAATCGTCAACTTTTGCATTTTTTTTTTATTATTTCAAAAAAAAATCTGTTTTCTTCTCTTTAAAATGAGGTTTGAATCTTGTTCCTATCTTAGTTAGAACGGAAGATATGATAATTAAATGTAGCCGTCAGGCAACTGTTGCCACAGCAATGACTTCCCTTAAAATGCGTTTTTCGCCATGATGCAATTTTTCCGGATCTTTTGAATTCAAATTCTTATAACTCAAGAACTAATAAGGATAACGTTCCGAAATTTGGAGAACAACTTTTGCAAACAGTTTACTTGAATTTCTATTCGGCAAATTAAAAAAAAAAAATTTGTTCAAAAACTATGATTTTTTGAAAAAAAAGTACCTTCGAATTTTTCGAAATTTTTACTTAAATATTTTTAATTTTTTTTTAAATTATTATTTTTAAAATTGCCGAATACAAATTAAAGCTTATATATTTGTGTTCATATTGAAGAAAAAAAAATGAAAATTGTTCAAGAATATTTTTAGTTTTTGCGATTTAAAGCGACCCCCCTTTTTTGAAAAAAATTTAAATTAAAAAATTGAAAAAAAGTTTTTTTTGTCATGTATGTGATGATTTTGCTTATTAAACAGATGGTGAATTAGTGCAAAAAATTTCAAAATTCTAACCTGTTTAATAATTTTTTTTTCAAGATGTGTCCCAGACCCCCTTAAAACATCGTAAATAAAATACATCAACATTCATTAAGTTACTTAAGTACACACTTTTATGCAAGATTAACTTTAAACTGAAGAGTAACTCTAGGTAATCTCATTAACTATAGAAATGTTTCGTAGTTGAATAATAAATTAATCCAATTTTGGGGAAAAACGAAGTTTTGCATTTTTATTGGACCACATGGGCGCACATGTCCTATCAAATTACACAAAAACCACCGAACCAATTTTCAAAACTTGACATACTTGCTAATTACCTAGCCATTCAATAATGTTACGCATAAAAATATTAATACTCTTCCACAGGGCTGATGGTCATAAGGAGTTAAGGGAATAAAAATGCCTTAAATGTTGAAAGCAGTATAAAGATTAACTAGGAAGGGTAATAAAAAGTTTAGACGTGAAACTTCAAAAGCGTTTAATGTTTGTTTTAACAAAAACTAATCTTCATGTTTGCGGAAGCATTCTCATTTCAGACACTTTAAGAATTACAATGTAGAGGAAATATGTATTGGTATTCAGATTCCTTGAGGCGAAGTGCCTGTTGGCAACATGATTTATCTCCACTACATTTCATTAATGACGGTAAAATGCGTCGATGATAGAATGAAAGTGGTGTAAACCATTCTAATATAATTCCGAGTAAATGAAAGCTTTGTATAAACATCTTTAATAAAAAAAGCATTAAAAGTACATTTTAACTTCAAGAGTAGGATTTGCTCATTTAAAGACAGGTACTTTTTTTAAATTATGAATTAACTTTTATCAAAAGCTACTTGTAACTTGTTTTAAAGTAACTTTAAACGACTTACACCACTGCAATTCTACATTCACTATGGGTTTATTGAAAGAAAATCAAATTCACGTAAGGACTTTTTAATTAAAAGATAGTAAAACATTTTAGCTTCTGGTCTACTTAGCGGCATGGAAATTGATTTGGAGAACTTTCGTTCTTACCTGAACAGTGGTCAATACATTTTAGTTATTTTTACGAGATTGAAATTAATGACAAAAAAATATAGCGGAAGACAATGTTTAAGTCAAGTAGAAGCAACTTTTTTTTTGATATTGAAGAAAAACATCCAAAGAAATAAATTATAGCGCTAATTTACAATAAAACGCCCATTAATTTAAAATATCCTGTCTGAAAAAAAATAATAATAGCAAAAAATTATTTTAACCCATTTCATAAGACAAAAAAAAAAAAAAAAAAAGAAGAAATCGTTGACAAACAAAACTAAAGTAAAAATTACACTCTATAATATTTAAGTATATTAAAAATAAAAGGCATCCCTCCAGGCTTATCACTATGTCAGGAAGTGATAAACAATGGGGGTGTTGCACCCCCACAAATAAAAAAATATATTAATCCTATATCATAAGTACATATTTAATTTCATGTTCAATATTAATGATATATGTGAATGTAGCCTGATTAAATATAAATAATACGGGACGTTTCTTTACTGAATATCTGCGGTACGACTCCGATATCGTTGACTGATATCTACAACATGCGGTGCTCCCAAGATTTTCTTATATTATTTTCTTTTTACAGCGTAAAAACTTCTAGAAGCATAGGGCTTATAGGATTGTGTTTGATTTAATGAAAAATGCCTAGAAAAAAAAAGATTGTTCATGACGATTAAAAAAAATCTTAGACGGAATATCCTTATGATTCTCTCCACTTGCTACAAATGCTCATGCTTTTGAACTTTTCACCTCTCCAGTCCCTCAGAAAAATGTTAACGGTTGATAAAATGCTCCCTTTCCCTCCAAATAAAAATAATGGCTATGAAACTGTCGAAAACTCAATCAAATGGGAAAGGGGAAGTTGAGCGCAATTTCTAAAACATGAGGGGTGATGGCAGAAAACGGTGACTGAAATTTAGATTCATTGGGTCATTTTACAGAGGAAAAAGCAAGAATGGTGTCAGAAACATTTTGCAGTTTTTTTTTTTTTTTTCGCCACGAATAGTATAACATTGTAGAGGAAAATACAATGCATATGTGAGCTTATAAATATCTAGTCTTTTAATTTTATGCTCAATAATTTGTTTTTGTGAAAATCTGAGGCATTTAGGCAATCTCTGCATTTAAGCTTTAGCTCTTTTCATTCACTCGTGTGACAATAAATCAGGGTCTGTAGACACGTTTTGGATAACCGTCATGAACGCAAGAGGAGAATGAAAGAATGATTAGAAAATGACAGAATACACCAAGCTAGAAATTACGCGCATAATTTTTCTGAAGATGAAAATCAAAAGCTCGACAAAAGTAAGCACTGAAAACTTGTGTAGAACAATGCTAACGCTAAATCAACATATACTAGATATAACATAGATACAGATACTTAAAGGATGGGCCTCCGTAATACGTTAAGTGCCATGGCTGCGGTCGTTAACTGTCTTATGGTTAAACACCCTTTATAAATTACTAATGACAGGATTCATACAGAAAAGACAAATTCGAAGCGTACAATAAACTAATAAATCTATTATGATCAAGCTCTGAATAGAGTAGAAGCGCGACTGGTATATAAACTGAAATTATTCCTAATTATAATATTGTTTATGGCTATGTAAGAAAGTAAAAGCAGCGAATATATACCGCTCACTGGGCGAATACAGTATCCCATCGCAAAACTTTAAAAACAGAACTTTTTTAAAAATTTTTGTTTTAAATAACCTTTTTTGAAAACTAAATTTTTGCCTATTTTTCCCCATGTAAAAAAATTTTCTCATACAATTTTGTATTTTTAAAAAAGTTTATAAAATTAATTTGAATGGGGTCCTTTTTGGCCGTTACGATAAAAGAGTTTTTTAAGCCAAAAGTTTCAAAATTTTTTTTGGAAGGCACTTATTGTCCCGATTTAAAAAACTTTTAAAATCAAAAAAAAAATTTACTTTAATTTTTATTTAAAATTTTAAATTTTTTGGACCCCTTTAATAATTTTAAAATTTTAAAGTCTAAAAAAAAAAAGATCTTTTAAAAGTATTTTTCAAAAAATTTTTTAATCTTCTTTTTAAAGAATCTAAAAAAACCCAAATTAATTTTAATTTTTTTGCCTTTTGGAAAAAAATCCTTTGATTTTTCTTTTCATAAAAAATTTTTTTTGTTTTTTTAAAAGGGGCCCACTTAATTTTTGGTTAAAAGGCTTGGGAACGGTTTTTTGTAAAAAAATTTTCCCGTGAAAAAAGCCCCTCAACTTTTGTGAAAAAATTTAAAACAAATTTTTTCGGCAAAAATTTTTTTGGAAACAAAGCCCCCAAAACCCAAAAAGTTTTGGGCTTGGGCAAAAAAAAAAATATTTTTTTAAAATTGTTTTTTCTCATTTTTTTTATGCCTTTTGGCAGGTAATAAAGGTTTTTTATGAACCCCGGTTTAAAATAAAAAAAAAGGTGAAAAAAATTCATAATGTTTTAAACCACAAAGTAAAGTTTATGAAAAAAAGCAAAAAATTATTTAAAACAATAACCGCTAACCTAAAAAAGGAAAAAAATTTAGTTTAAAATTGTACACCCTTCCAAAAGAAATGAAACATGTTTATCGTAACTGCAAAGGTATTGTCGAAGAGGAGTATTTTTGTTCCGAAACACATACGAGTAACGTAATTCCTTAAATCTTTCTCACCATCACAGCTGCTCAGAATTCATTTAGCTAATTTTTAGAAGCAGTTCTTCCTACTTCCAATATTATTCATAACCCAGTTCGGAAAATTAAAAAAAATGCTCGTAGCCTCATAAAAAAGAATTAAATTAGTCTGAATTTTGACAGTGAAAAATTCAAAGTCCTAATTTTACAACAAACTGGGATACGTATAATCTAAAACGATGCTTAAATATTCAAGAAGAACAATTTGTGTCGTTTCGGCTGCGTTAATATACATTTCAACTTCCTGAAAGTGTGATGTTTGAAAAATCTGGTGATTTTAAATATGTTGGTTTGGAGAAAATGCGATTAAAACATGAGTTATCTGCTTCAATTCCGGTGAGCATGTAATGCATGAAGTGCTTATCTGACTAACTGTTTGCTTTTTCTTGCACTGATAAACTTGCGGTTGCAATGCTAGAAAGTTGCGAGAAACTTGTCTAAATAAGCGATATCTTCGAAGGATGATAAAAGTTCTTTATTTCGTTAGCACCACTGAAAATTAGCACGTTTTAGACCAATGTTCTGACCTTTATTTACTGTTTCAGCTTTGTGTGCTTATTTGTACGTAGATTCGAATATTTATGCCTAACCTCACAGGGTGGCTTATTTCTCGGCAAAAATAGTACAAGCTTTTTAAAGTTCATTGACGTACGGGACAACACAAAAGTAATATTTGCGAAACAAAGAGAGGAAATCGCACCAAGAGCAAGGGTGATAATTGAACACATGACCACCAGCTTACAGGATGTTCTACCACATCACCACAGAGGTGATGCTGCTCTAGAAGTACCCCAACCCTGGTCTGTGCATTGGATAATATTACACTTGATTAATCTGCACTGGAAAAGTAAAATAAGTTTATCCAACGTTTAATTGCACCAATAATGCAGATTGCAGCAAATAATGCAGCAATCTGCATTATTTGTGCGATTACACTTTAGATAACCCTAATTTAACATCGGATAATATTTATCATGCCGCTGCCTCTTAGTTCCATGCTGAGACAAGGTAAAAAGGGCAATGTGAAGAGAAACGCTTAAAAAAAGAAATTATTCCGCTCTGCAAGCTAAGAAATGTGCCAAGGAAAATGAAATAAGAAATTCAACAAATTGAAATTTAACTTATTGGTAATAGAAGAGACGGAACTGGGGGGGGGGGGGGATTAGCATTGGAGAAGATCAAGGCTCTACGCAATTCAACTAATTGATTTATTCCTAAATGCTGCAATGCATACACAAGAGATTTATTATGCACGTTAACTGGTAGATTTTTGTATTCTAACTTAATAGCGTGCGCTTTAAGTTCGAAAATTTTTGCTTCAAATTACGAGCTTTTTATGACGTGTTACTATTTATTATATCGTTTATAGGATACCATACATTCGTTACGTAAACTTTGTGCTAGTTTTGTGGCTAGACAGAGCATTATATTTTAGATTTTGAAATTAATAATTTAAAAAAAATTAAATTTTTTCGCACGTGTTACTTACCGGTTTAAGAAATTTTATCAAAGAACTGAATAAAGCATAAATTTGTATTAATATAGGGTATAATCATCAGTGATCGGCCTTTATCTGGACGTTCGAACAAGTATGAGTTTCAACAATTAGTACAACAACACAAAAACATTGTAAAACTGAATTCTATACTTTCCTGATTGTATTCCAATTAATTCTTTCTGAAATAAGAACATTTTTATTTATTTATTAATTTATTTTTTTTTCTATTTTTTTTCTTTTTTGTAGCGTATTAGCTCTAGCGCATCAAACTCAACTGAGGGAGAGTGCATTTTTGTTAAAAGAACGGATGGGGTAGAAGAAGCATTGAAGACAGCATTGACTGGACTGACCTTCGCATCTAAAGTTGGTAAGTTTGACTGTGAAATATCTGCTACATCAATCCCTAAAGTAAACGCCAAGTTGGCACAAGAAACGCACTGTATTGCAGCCCCACAGTGTGTGTGTGAGATAGGCTCAAAATCTAGCCTATTGCAGTGACAGATTTGCAGGTTTAAAATACTGTAATACATTACTGAATCGATCGAACATAAGCATCACAAAGTAACATAAACATGGAATTAAAATGCATCTACGTTTTACTAAATGTGTGTAAGTAAACAAGTGATACTTAAAATCGGAACATGAAGTTATTTTGGCAAAAATATCTTAGAGGTAAGTTGTCAGTTTTGTAGCTCTTAATATTTGTGAGGATTTTTAAAAAAATTGAACAATTGCTGTTTTATCTTATTATATCGCACTCTTGCTACAAAAGTGCCACAACTCAAAAAACTAAGTTTTCCTGGAATTGCAAAAAACTGCTCCCGGGCTGACTCGGCACATTTTAGTTTTTTTGAATTTGTTAATATGAAGACCGATGCATCTCAAACAATGATCGTTAGTTACGCACGTTACTCTACGACGGCTGGACGACAACTCAAGATGTGGCATTTCAGTGGAAGGGGTCCTATGCATCTTGATAACAACAAAACGCCATAACTGCCCTTTGGCGGCTGATTTTTCAATGCAAATTCTGGCTCTTTTGAAGATTGGTAGAGACGTGTAAACTACATCTAATGACGGTCATAACTCAAAAATTACAATTTTTGAGTTGTGGCACTTTTGTAGCAAGGGTGCGATATGTGTAATAGCGTGGTTATACTACTTTTATCATAATTTAAGGAGATCAATTTTCAGAATATCAACGCATTAGTTGTGTTATTTTCTTCAAATAAAAATAATCAAGCATTGGTTACATTTTATTGCAATGACATTTCAACTACTGGTATAAATACTGAAAAACGAAAAGGCGCTATCATGATTTTCTTACTTTAAAATCTTTTAGCAACTATCAGATAAAACTTATTTTAGCTAACTGATTACATTGACTTACTTAGTAAGATATATTTTGTGACAGTCATCAAACTCTTGACTAGTTGTGATCGCCATTTAATTCGTTTTTGTTTATTGAAAACATTTATATCGCAATGTCTCAACTTAGTTTAAAGTAGACTTCTTGAATCGTCAGTAATAAGTTAAGGCAAAAGCATCAAGTATTAAGGTAAAAGATATAATCAATGAACTGAATATTCCGCATATTGAGCCATATCCGTTTTGCAACAAATAAAAGCCTTTAACGTTTAGTCTGCCATCAAATATGTATAATATATTTCCTCACGTGTTTGTTTTTTTTTTTTTTTTTAATGCGAAAAAATGTTGGGTAGAATTTGCATAAAATTATCTCTTTTAGCATGTATTAAGACAAATTCTGTGATTTTAGCTACATAAATTAAACAAAACCTTGAGTTAAAAATGATAATTTCATCTTACTTCGACTCATAAAAAGTAGAGCCATGTAACAAATTCAAAGCATATTTTTCACGTTAAATTGGCGACGGAAGGTGTCTTATAATCCAGAGGAAACGAACTTTTATTTTCAAACGTTAAGGTAATGTTTTACATATTATATTGCTTTATGTATATATGTATGTATGTTTGTCTGTATGTATGTTTGTCTGTATGTATGTATGTCACTTAAGGAGCTGCTTCAGTAGCATTTATTTAAATAAATAATGCAGTATCGTTGGACATTTTCTTACCATCGTTTGCTAAATTTTGCGGAGTGCACAAGAAATATAATGTTGAAGTTACACGCAGCCCTCCACTTAACCCTCATGGGTTCCTTGGGGTCATATGTGACCCCAATGCAATTTCTGTTTAATATATTTTGTTAATCAACCATTTGTTTTTAATGGCATTTTGTGGCTTTTATTCTTCTAGTTTTCTATTCAAAATAATGCTATTATTGTGTTTTATTTTTCCCGAATTGCATTTTTTGCACATAAGACCCTTGGGGTCACTTCCCCAGAAGGCCAAAAAAAGAGGACGTTGCAACTTTTGTCCAAGAGAACTGGACAGAAAATGCATTGAAAAATGTCATAAGTGTTTGAAATTCACTTGCAAAAATCATGTTTTTTCAGGTCTGTAACAGATGTAAATAAATCTACAGTTATTGTAAGTTTTGCTCTAAAATTATAATTTTAATTCATAAACTAAATTTTACTTTAATTGTATCTTTTTATTTTTTGTTTTTTTAGCATTAAAAAGTGTGTGAACTTAAATAATGCATGTAACATTCAATAATTATAATGAATTAATTAAAGGAAGCATTGGGGTCGTTTATGACCCCAAGGGTCTTGAGTGTAACTGAAATGGGAGGGACCCACGAGGGTTAAGTTACAAAAAAAAATCTCCTTATTAGATGAGGCTTGAAATACTTATACTATAAATTAAAATAGGTAAAGTGATTTATTTAATGGCGCACTAGTGACCATTTCAGGATATGGTTAGTGACTATAAAATATCATTTATTAAGCGAATCAATTTTATCTAAAAAGATTTCAATATACATTTAAAGAAACACAAACAAGCAACTGAAGACAAAATTTATCATTTGCCCAACTTGTCAACGGGTAAATAATGAGCATTTTATTTTTTATGCCATTATAATGTTTACCTTTTCTTTGAACTCATCTTTTGCTACATTTAATTAACCTGGTATTCAACTGAATGAACTGATTTTACTTATTATTTGTTAACCAATCTAGACGGATTCTATAAAAGCTCTCGAGCTATTTTACTCTAGTACATATCTTGAGGAATGGAAAAATAGTTATGTCCGAAACCCCTAAAAAGTTATCAAAAATTGCTGTATTAAGTTTAAGAGTACAACGAAGGATCAATGCCATCGTTTTGGCAGATTAACCCAAAAGTTTTATAAGCATATTATTCACAAAATACCATAAAAACGATTATCAGATTTTTAAGCCAAAACTTTTAATGTTTCTTTCGTTGACAAAACAGTGGCATTTTATGTTAGTAGTTTTGCATAAAAATTAATTGAACTCAGAGATGCAGTGTGCGAGTGTTTTATGTAAATGGAACAGTTGAGTTCGCTAAAATCTTGGAAAAAATTGAATACTGAATTGACTTTATTGAATCTCGAGTATTTCAATGACTAAATGCTGCAATTTATGTAATAATCAGTCATAATCTGTTGATTGATCAATGCAATAAACTAGTGATTCTGTATTCTGTAGGGTGGTTGGTTGGTAGAATAAAAACTAAATTAAATAATCTCTTGCTTAATTTAAGTAATTGAGAAAATGCGTAATCAGTGAATTAGTGCGTTTCTTTTTAATTACTTTGCATTAGTATATTTTGTATTCTATTAAAATATTTTGCTATCAACCTTTAAGCAAAAAAAAAAAAAAAAAAAGAAAACAAGTAGTAAATAAATGTAAAAAATAAATTTGGTGTTATAATAAATAACTTTAATCCCTACAAGCGTGAATAAAAATACTTGCTTCTCTAATCATTTCTCCATAATTTGTTATCAAGGCAATTTGGGCGTTTTCAGTACTGTGACTCCACGGTACATCGCTCCTGTCGGGGAAACAACAAATATCCACAATACATCCGAATACTCGATACTGAATAATACTCGAAGCCATGAAAGATAACGATTCATTTGATGTACAAATAAATGGCGTGTGCAGTTATGAAAAAAAAGGAAGAAAAACTTAGCTTATTATGTTAGGACAATTTTATGAATAAAAACAATTAGCTTATCAATAAGTTTCTTTTTAGAAAAAATATTTTATGAAATTTCAATTGTTTCAGTGGCAAAATAAGAATTTTAAACTACAGCATGTTCAGATGAATGGAAAACATACAAAAAACTTTCATTGATTAAAGGAGAAAAAATATTTGCTCAGAAATCGATGTTTCTATCTGAAAGATAATATATTTCCTCTATTTGTAAAAGACTGGAGCCATATTCTTTTACGAACTTCTTATACCATTTTGAGTCTTTTTTTTTTTGAAAGAGGAAAATTAAAGAGTGGCATTTGACACATACTGTGTTTCAGTGGTTTTGAACTTAAAACAGCCCCCCCCCCTCTCCCAAGTTTTTCGGGAGACAGTGTGAAATCGCCATAACGAGGTGCGATATAACGAAGATCTGTGTAACGAGGTGCTAACTGACAAGGAATTAATGCACACAATAAAAATCCAATAAAAATGTCAAGCAGCTTTGTTTTACTACGTAATACAAATAGCCAATTCAGATAATTTTTCAGGAAGCTTATAACATCTGCACTTGTGGTTCGCTGAATATTTTAACGGAAAAGCATTGATACGGAAAGACATTAGAAAGGGATTATAGCTGCTGCAACTTTCCATTTCGTTGCACCAACGAGCAAGCACAGCTCAATTATTTCAAACTGTTTCAAACTCTTCCGAAATTCCCACATCTCTCTTACTCGGATTGGGAAATGTAGAGTAGCGTTGTTTTGAAACATTTAATATAAAAATTATTTTATTACACTTCTTCTAGAGCGCATTTAGAAACAAAAAGAAATGTTGCATTGTAAGATCGGTTTATCTTTTGGTTGTGCCAAGTTGCATCATGTTACGGCGAAGTTGGTAAATCGCAATAAAGTTAGATGAATGTCTACACATTTCGGAGTTCTATAGAAAGAGTAGTTTTCAAAAAAAAAAAAAAGGAGAGAGAGAAAGAGAGAGGCGCGGTGGGGGGGGGAGGGGTCTTTAATTGCTCTTTTCAAAATAATTTTTGAAGATCCTGGCATTAAAAAAATGTTTTTACCAAATCATAAACTGTGGTATTATAGCCACCCAAGCTCTCAATAGCATTTATGAAGGTGATAGCAATGAGATAAGCTTTGATTAATTGTCATTTTTTCAATAAAATATCTAGAATTTCATACTAAAAAATATTTTGCTGTCCATAGAAGAGAGCTTGTCGCCCCATTATAAGTATTGCCGATATTAAACAGCGACCAGCAGTCTTATTTTGAACTCAGTCGGTAAGAATCAGACATTTTAAACAAGCTTATCAATTAGTTTCTTTTCAGGAAAAATATTGTATGAAATTTCAATTGTTTCAATGGCAAAATAAGAATATTAAACTGCAGCTGGTTCAGATGAAAGGAAAACATGCAAAAACTTTTATTGATTCAAGGAAAAATGATATTTGCTCAGAAATACAATAATTTTGTTTCAGTGGTTTCGAATTTAAAACAGCTCCCTCCCTCTCAAGTTTTTCGGGAGACAGACGGAAAGCGCCATAACGAGGTTCGATGAAACGAAGATCTGTGTAACGAGGTACTAGCTAGCAAGGAATTAATAAACACAGCATCCAATAAAAATGTCAAGCTTTACTACCTAATACAAATAGCAAATCCAGATAATAATCTATTCTTATCTCTTCTACTTATTGCAGTATGCAACGTGGGATATTTTCCTATTCAGAGGAAATAATTGATGAAGGTGCTACTTGGTCAGAGGTTCCTCCCAATTTTCTTCGCTTAATCGGTCTGTTTTTGAGTTTCTTTACAAAAAGAAATCCTATTTAAAACGTGTTAAGAACGAAGAGTAATATTGCTACAAGAATTGCAGAACATTATTTTCGGATTCTGAACAGATGTCATTAACTTAAATGTAAAAGATAATGAAAGTTTTGAATTTGTAATTAGGGAAGTCGGATCACTGAATGAACACACCCCAGTGAATTAAGTTTTTTTTAACGGGATTTAAAAAGTTTTTTCATCGATAAATAAGTATCAGTAACTTCCTTTTATAAAATTTCAATTTCATAAAGAAAACGACTAGAAGGTTTTTTGTTCGTGCTCTCGTTAGACATGTCCATATACTTGATTGCAATAAAACTTCTCATCCCCCCCCCCCAAAAAAAACAACCTAAAATAGCGCAGTTGAAGTTATCCAAGTTTTATTTTCCCTATATTACATGCACGTATCAATGCAAATGTCTTAGTTCATGTAAAAAATGCTACATTTTTTAACGATAATGAAAATTTAAAAAAATTCTGAAAAGTAGACTTTCTGGTCTAACTACGAAAATTTAACTGATCACTTGTGGGGGAGATGCAGAGAAACGCAAATATTCCAGTGGCTAGCTACTGTAGTCGCTCTTTTTTTTTTTCGGGGACAGGGGTAGGGGCACAGGCACTGACAAATGCTCACTTGAGAATATAGTTTTTCTTACTGTTTGTGTGAAGAATCCCCTTCTAAGCTGCGTCGGTTTTGTGCAATTGATATTTTTGCTGTAGCGTATTTTAGTTAATTGATTTATCGCTTTTATGAAAGTATTTCTTGAAGCGCTACCTTATGCACTAAATCCGAAATAAGCCTGTATGCTAACACAGTAAAAGCACTGGGATTGAGTGAAAAAGTTTTAATTTATTCTTCTTCGATGAAACTTATATCAATCTCCAGAAAATATTTAGTTTGAAAAAAATAATATATTTCTGCCGTACTAAGACTGGATTTTAATTGTGCCATAATCGGAATCTTCAGAAAAAAAAAGCATTTTTTAAAAAGTATTGAGTTATGGATAAAAATGTTTTTAATATTGTAAAAAAAAAAAAATAAATGCTCCATGTAATTGGTCGACTGATATATTCATTAGACGACTCGTTAGAAATAATACAGCAATACTGCTATAGGGGTACAGTAGGACAGCGTCCTATTGTAGCTTCAACAGTCTCTGCTATAAAATAAACATTTTGTAATAATGCAATGCACTTTAGAATATTAAAACTAAAATGATAAGCCATTCTCAACGTCCCACTGTACCCCATATGGGGCATAGTAGGACAACTTGAGTCTCTTAAAAATGATTTTTTAAAGAAATCTAACAACGAAAATTATTTTAAAAAATATTACATTGACATTTAAAGATATCTATAATCATGCTCTGCAATTAAAATTTCTTTAAAACTAAATTAAATAAAATATAGCAAAAGAAGTTATAACTGCCTCACTGTGCCCTGATCCCCCCCTCCATATATTGCAAATACTGATCGCAAGAAAACATCCACTAAAAACTTTCATCACATTAATAAGAAACTTAAAATAGAATTTACACGTTTTTCTTCATTTGAATGGAAATTTGAACTAAGAATTGCTTAAAAGAAAAATAATCTTTTCGTTTTATGAGTGGAGAATTTCCACCAAATAGGAAATTATTGTCGACAATCTTTCTGCTACTATCATCTTGTCACCGGCTATCACTTCTTGAGCAAACCCCTCCCCGCCCCTTTATTTGTCTGTCCTAAAAGTTCACATTGACCATTACCCTTTTCCCTGTCACATATTGCGCTGTTTTTCATGAGCATATTTTTACAAAAAATGTGTGATTTTTCCGCACTCCCTTGTCACTAACTGTCACAATTTCATGAATTTCTCTTCCAATTCAACCGTGATATTATTTGAGGATAACTCATCACGCGGTCTACCACCCAGGTTTTGCTCTAAAATAATTTTATCAAAAAGGAAATTCATAACAAAGGATTATTTAAGGTGTTCTTTGTATAATTCACTGTATCACGTCAAAAGCTTTTGATTTCTTAAGGGGAAAGGAAACTTTTTAATTGTAAGAAATTAAAACTGATTCGATTACGAAACGGAGTGATTCTACTAGAAACCAGAAATGCTAGGGGCGACATTTTTTTCATTATTATCACTTTCCATTTCAGCTGTTCTCTCTGATCAAGATCTAGGACGAAGATACTTTCCTGTTTGATACGCCGAAAGAGAAATTCTCGCTCCTCACTGGAGATATCATACAAAATAAGGAAGTAAACGGGAAAATAAATACAACCGGTCTTTTTTTGATTCAGGGCAATGTCAAAAACAAAGTAGTAAAAAGTACTTTTCAGCTGAATTATGTCTCGAAATTGTTTTTATTTCAGACTGAAATAACAATGGGTAATTCGAAACAAGCTTGCTTTTAATGATGTAAAAAAAGTCTTCACCTGTAATCCCTTAATACGCATTTTTCAAGAAAATAACTACCAATAAAACTTTTTCATTACAAGATCAGTCTTAAGATTATGCTTAATCTATGACGATGGTATTTTAAAACTTCAATTTAAATAGTGTATAAATAACTGTACCCTTTTAAATTATTTTGAATCTCAGTAAATGATCACTAAAGGAGAAAATCATTCTTACTACGGATTTCATCTTAATGCAAAAGTCATTTTACCTATCAAGAAGATGATGATTCCTAGAAGGACAGAAACTTTTAAGCTTCATCTTCATCAACGCTGTACATTTTTGTTTCTACACAGGTTTTTCATGTAGAGACATATATAAATCAAAGTACGACTAATACCTGGCGCCAGGTCCCCGGGTGAATAAAAAAGACAAAACTAAGCAACTAATTCTTTCAAAACAAAAATCTTCCAGAAAGCACGTACTATGAATTTTCCTATAAACTGATTAATATTTCGTCTAGCGCTTAAATTGTTTTCTTGGCTCCAATGATTTCACAATTTTTGTCAGTCGCTGTAGCAAATGGTAAATTAAACCCCTTTTGTGTTTGTATTTTTATGGAGGATTTAGTATATCAACTACAAATCGGTATATGTTACCTAATACATTGGATGCATAACATGTACTCTTTCATAATTTTATTTTAAAATCTCTTTGCCATAAAGCTTGCCTTGTCCATCTTTGTATCAAAAGTCTCTCCTTTTTTTGCATAAAAAATATATTATTATTATACTACACGTAACTATTTTACTTCAATTTTCAAAAAAAAAAAAATAAATAATAATAATAATAATCTCGTATAAGTTTGATGCTTAAAGTATAGCTCAAATTCCTTACCGCCTCCTGCATCAAAACTACTTTTAATAAAATCAATGCTAACTCAACGTATATTTTTTAATTAATACTAGGGGAGAGTAGGAATACGGGATCCCTCTATTCCTTGTTCACCATTTCAAATCTCGAAACTGCAAGTATACAAAATTTCTATGACAATATTGTCGAGCAGCCATGGTAAGTTTAAATCCATAAGTGTCAGCTGATCCTTTTTGCAAATGCTTTTGATCTTACAGATAATTTTCAGTTTTTTGATCTGATAGTTAATTCTTAAATAGTGAAATTTTCCAATCATACTGATACCATTTTTGAAAAAAAGAAATAAAAACTTCTTGAATTCTTCATAAAAATCGTCAAAAAATATTATATATAAAGGTTTTTTTTTTGTAATGTCAATAAAAACTATCTATAATAAGTATTAAATATCTAATTATTTATAAAAATATTAATCTTAATAAATATGTGATTACCGGTAACTAAATTAATACCTGTCGCGCGGGCTGCAGGTTGGGGCAATGATTAGGCATTAGCCTCCTACTCCCAAGTTTAAATTCTAACTCGGCACCCAAACCAGTGAATTTTCAAAATTCGGGAAAGTCGCCGCTCTCTACGTTTTATTATTATGCTGCGTGTTAAAGATCTCGCACTGGAAAATGCATTAAATCGGCAAGCGGTAACGAAATAATGCGCGGGTTTATTAAAACAGAGGGGGGGAGGGTAGAAGCCGGTTGCCTGAATCAACCACTTTAATGGATCGACTCATCAAAAACAGAACAAAATCCAGCTTTATTGAACTAGCCGCTTTACTGGATTATAACTGCTTGAAACAAACGTGATTCATATAAGCGGCCGTCACTGTATTAGTATTTGATTAGTTTATGAACCTATGTTGTGTAAGTGCGCTTTTCCACTTACCAATACGACAGCGATAAATAGTACACGATTGTCGTTATTCAGTATTAGCAAGCACAAAATACATCAACATATGCTATGCGCTTTTTACCTTCCGATTCAATGACGATTGGGGCCTTTCTGTTTAGCCGATATCGTTCATCGAACCATTTTTATCGGAAAGCAACGTTGTTCCTTTCGCATCTTCCTGATAAATATTCATCTGTTTATTTATTTATTTATTTATTTATTTTTTGAAGGAGTTAGAAATGGCGATGGCATTGGAAACGATGTTGGTTGAATGAGAGAACTGAAATAGACGATACGATACCGTACTTATTGCTGTAGTATTTCTGGCGGATTTTCGTCGTTATCGCGTCGTTAAGTAGAAAAGCGCTTTAAGCCGGAAGCGGTCGTAAAATTTTGAAGCCCCATGTCACTGTAGATGTCAACAACATTTGGAATCCAAAGACACGTGCACGCTTTTTCGTTCTTAGTAAAAATATTCAATGGTTCTACTAAAAATGGTTTTCATTTGAAAACGACATTTTTCTCGATAGTCAAAACCTCACATTCAATCTCTTCTGAATTCACTTTTGATATTGATTTAATGCATTTGAAGAATTGTTCTTTTTCTTTTTAATTTTTCTTACTTTTTTCTTTTTTGATATGTTTTAAAAGAAAGTTATTTGAATACGGCTTTTAATTGGGATATACTAGTTAAGAGTCGCTATTAATTTTGCATCTTCTATTTTTTTTACAATTTTATTTATTTAAAAAAATGCATTCCATCTTATCACAATATTTGAATAGTTTAATACGATGAATTTATGTTTTAAATCTTTAACGTATTTTTTGTGCATATGACGCGACGCTTAAATATGCCCTCCCTTTTAAATTTTACTCATCCATTGTCGCTTTTTTTCCCTGAAAAAAAATTTAACTGCATCCATTGTAGAGATATTTTCATCGCTAATACATAAGATGCTACTAATGATCACTAATGCACTTATGCAGCACATTATAACCAGCATTTTCAAAGTTCTGAATATAATTTAATATTCGGACAAAAAAAAATTAGATTATAAGCTTTGTTTCTTTTAATGATACCGGCACCATACAAAACATTTCGCAGTGATGAGAAATTTTAAACTTGTTTGAAACTCTGCAGGAAAACGAAAGTTGTATAGTTGAAAATGCATAAATATAACTATAAAAACAAGCTAAAGATAAAGACAGGTTTTTCGCATAAAATTTATTTTATTTTCTTTATAATGTTCACTATATGAATAAAATTAAAGCTATTTCCTCTATTCAAAACCAACACACACTTAAATGTAAATTTTCAGTTCAAGATTTGAGCATAAAAAGTAAATGTACCTTAAAAATCTATTATTCTCCAGTATTTTGCGATGTTGGGAATATTTAATTGCAACGTAAAATAATTATGCATATAAATTTCTACAACGATTTTAAAAGTTCAATATAGTATTAATAAAATCTGAGAAAAGTCTTTTTAACTAATTCCATATTTTACTGAAAATATTACTATAATCAAAAATATTGTAGCTATAGTCACAATGTAAACTTGTTTCCTAAAAAATAAATTAAATCAAGCTAATAAAAATAATAATAAAACAAGAAATAAAAACAAATTTTGATGACTAAATTAACATTCAAAAGTGCATCTTCACCCGCGAAATCCATCTGCCACTCACCTTCGAGGCAATTATCTTCGGCCAGCAACTCGCCAATAAAGCACCTCTGATGCCTCCGTTTTGGCAAACAACGAAACTGAACAGGTGTCAAGCGTCGAGTATCCTAATATAAGCCCGTCGGACCTTATCCTTGTGAGCGACTCGAGATCTTTGTTCACTCTCACTTTCCAAGGAGCGAGAAAAGAATGAGTTCAACCGATTGTATTCTTCGAGAGTCACTCATTGGTCCGAATGTGCCTCCAGTCTCTTGACCTCAAATTCGAGGGCTGTCAGTTAGTTCCTCATAGCAGGTAATTAGTTGCACTTGATTTACCTAAACCTCTAAGAAAATAATACTATCTTGATAGTATTTGTGGTTGCAGGAATATGAAATTGATCTTGGAATGTATTCTCTTGTCAACTCTTGAGGAAAGATGAGCAGGGACAACGTTTTATGGCTTGCGACTTTTCAGTTTGCTTTGTTGAATAGGCGAATTAATAGCTAAATTAGTTGATAGGTTGATGAAATTACTTTTATTTATTGTATAATTTAGTAAACGTCCAGCTTGAATCAAGTTCTTTTCTTAGTTTAAGCAACTAGAAGCTGGCTTGTAACTTTTCACTACTTTGTTGAACAAACGGACTAATAGCTAGGGCAACTGTTAAATTGATGAAAACTTTAATATATTGCATAATTAATAAAATGTTAAAACTGAACTAACTTCTTAATTGAAGCACCTAGACGCAAAGGGGGCAAGGGGCAGAATGAAACATTTGAAGATAACTTCAGAGAAACTCTCATCTATTTTGGGGCAAGAAATTGTTCTAGTAGCAGATGCTACTAGACAGCCTGATTCAGAAGAACTTCATTGAAAATCGACCTAGAGTTTTAAGTTTGCATGCATATTACTCAAAACTTTAAAATGTCCACTTATATCTTTTTGCTCCTCGTCAAAAGAACTCATCTCATACTGGAGTACGATTTCTACAATTTCTTGATGATGCGATGATATGAGTACTTAGTTTCTTGTTAAGTGGACCTCCTACTTTCACCAGTAGTTAAAATGAGTTCGGCTTATTGGAATTAATTGTTATTTAACTTCTTCATTGAGTGTTAGTCTGTGATTGAATGTGTTCTCTAATTCAAGCAGCACTAAAAATCAGTCTTATTCCATCTGGATACGCAATATGATGTCTTATTAACTGCATTTTATGACACTATCATCAGCTCTAAGAAGGAATTTTAGGTATGCGGTCAAGAAAAAGGATAGATTTTGTATTTGACCTTCTGAATTAACCGGGAACAAACATTAACTTCAGTCACTCTGTCTGAATGAGCAATATTAAGTTTCTCATTAAATGAAGTACTTAATTGTATCACTACTAAAAGGGTACTATGTAGATTTTTGAAATGGCGAGCAATGTTTTGAATCACTTATATGATAGAGTAGTAGAGAATCTAATTCATTTGCAGCATTAAAACTGAATTGCGTTGAATGAGCCACAAGAAGATTTTTTAATGATCTTCCTAATTCAATAAAAAGGCATGTTTTAGTTATTAAATAAGTAAAGGTGCCTCGTGGGATTTTTCAATGGACTTTTAATCGGAATTCAATTAATGCAATCAACGTGGGAAATATTTAGTTCTCTTTCTGAAAAAAAATATCGAATTATTTCTCTTTAATAGGAGGAGTCTACTACAAGAATTGCAAATGTTTTGAAAAGTTTCCTTTTCATTCAATTGCTTAGTGCAACACAAAACACATTGAATTTATTTCGTATTGTGAAAAATATTTATCCCGTTTAGGCAACTGAGATTATGTGGTAGATAAAATAGAAACACTCAAGAGTTAGTCAAATCTAATTTTTGGAGAGTACGTAAAATAGTTTAGAGAAATAGAAGAGTTTGTCATTTTGCACGTTTGTGTCGTGATAGTGCTTCTATCGTACGGATGTGAAACAAAAATTTAATACAGGATAGTTTCAGTTCAGAAGCAGTTATTTCAATTAAATAAAAAATAAAAATAGTATTTTTTTACAAAAGCAGTATTAAACTGAAACCTCACGTATCTGATAGATCTTTGATGAACATTTTATTTTTTATGGACGTTAATGTTAATATGTCTCTCTAAGTTGAGATCATGAATAAAATATGAGGCAGTGAGAATGCAAACAACAAGGCTCGAATCTGAGTTATTATTATTTGCAGACTGGTTTGCTAGCTCCTATACCGAGTACGTCTTTACTAGAGGTCGGGAATGGTGAATTATATCCTTCGCACCGTTAGTCACGTGGTGTACCAATCGCTTACTAACAATTCACGGTGAAATTTTCTTGCTTTGTAAGTACTCCATTTTGCGTAAAACTTTCTTGAATTTTTAAGAGTGTAAATGTTGTGAATTGATAGCACAGCTACTTGAAGTGTCTGAAAAAATGCTCAAATAAAGTTATATAATCCAAAGTTTCAATAGAAAGTACAAAAGTACTCAATTAAGATCATAACTTCGCAGAACTAATTTTGATCAAAGTTTCGACCTAAATGAAGCAACTAATTTTAGACGGGGGATTTACTGTAATTAAATCTGCATGCCACAACTCAAGTAGTTGAAATAAAATTCAAGTGTTAGTTTTATTTTTAGAGGCTCGGGTAATATCTAACGTTAGCTTAAGCGAGACAATGAACAAATCGAAGTTTTATTTCCAAAAGGCTCGTTCATGCGAAACGGTTTCGGTTTCATCAGCCGGCAGTTGGTTATTATTTACGCTTAGGTGCACAAAGGTATTTATCACAGGAAAGTTTTATTTACAATAAAACAAATATTAAGTAAGAATGAAAATAAAAAAGGGCTATTGCTGATGTTGACAGAAATGACAATCAACTTTGATACAAAGGGTTTTTGTGGGAGATATTTCGCATGCATTCAGTTTGCTTCTTTCTTTATTAGGAAAAGCAAGAATTTTCTCGATAGTTAAATGAGCCTTATTTTTCCACATTTCGGCATCTATAGTGTAACATTTACTGATTTCAATTTCATGTCATTTTATTTCATTTTTTACTTTCACTGCGTAAAAAAATGTTCTCAAAATGAATCAGAACGTTTATGTAGCAGGGAAAACATACATAATTTGTCACAATGAAAAAGGCATCAAATTCATTGCTTTTATTCGTGCACATGCAATTTGAATATAAGTGATCGCACTCCTTATTGTAGAACCTTTGAATCCAAAATTTTAAAATAGAACTTTAACATGTTATATACGTTTAGACGGTTTAGACGGCCCAATAAATTACTATTGCTTTTATTTATTATGTTGGATTTCGATGCATAATACTACTCATATGTAAAAATTTGCATTTTCTATACGGTTTTGTTGTCATTTTCTTTTTTGTATTTATGTTTGCTTATGTTTCGATATGCTAGAGCATTTAAAAGAAATACTTTTATTTATACACATGTGAAAAATGATATGATAATGCAAATAGGCAAGCAATAAGAGAAATAAATCAGCAATGTTCACAAAAATGCTCATATTTCTGTAAATTTCGACAACTCTTAAAATACAAGAGTGCTTTAAAGTCAGGTAATTTTTTGTTAAGTATGCAATTGGTGAAAACAGGAGAAATAGGTTGTGGAAATAAACTAAATAACAGGTTCTACAAATTTAAATAAGTAAAACCAAGGCTTCACTAGATAGCGTTTTATACAGGCTGTATCATTACTCAGAACATCAATGGTAAAGATTTGCCCGCTAGAGAGCGCTGAACAAGGACCACGCAAATGTATGTTTATATTTATTAGCATATTGTTTCTGCTGTAAAAAGTGATGTTTATCCTATCTTTTAGGGTTAAAAAATATTGATATAGTTAACTGAAGTGGAGTACCGAGTGAATTGATGCCAAAGGCCTTATTAGTACTGCTTTTTAGGGGAAATAAATTCCCCTTTCAGGTAAAGTTAGTCACAACTTATGATTCAGTCATATGACATTCATTCATCTGTTTATTTTCTTCGAATTAACAACATATAACAATGGCGTTCAATTTTGACATCTCTGCATTAATAAAATATACGCTTAAATTCACCGACGATAAATTAAAAATGTAGCAATGAAATAATATTGTTCTAATTGACTATTTTGTTTCATTATTGTTGCTCACACGATCTTAATTGCTACGCAAAAGTTCAGATGTTCATTTTGATGGCGTTGACGCATCAGAGCGATAAATGGCGAATCTATTCGTCGAGACATTTCATTTTTTCATTTTCATGCCCCAGAATGAAATGTACCGTAATGAAGCGATGGTGTACAACGGAAAGATGATTGACAACAAAACATATTAATTTTTTTAGTAACAACGAAATGAGCATATATAATAGCTTGGTACTGAAGAGCAATATAAGTACGAAAAAAAACTACAATGTTGCGACGACCAACTATCATGGCGAACTGTGGACTGAATTTTAAAAAGTTCTATGGCAACCCGTTGGTAGTATTGGCTCGCTTAGCGAATAGATTTCGCCATTTATCGCTCTGCGGTGCCAGTGTCGTTTCATAGTTAATTAATAATTAGAATCAATTAAAATGAAAAATAATGCGCTAATTAAAATAAGCCGTTAAAATGTAGAATAAACCAACAAATAAAACAAGCTATTAAATAACGTTTAAATATACTAAAATAGAATTGAATGCCAAATTGTAAAATTGTCGCTAACAAATTAACTTTTAATTTTGTCTTTTATTATCTGATTTGTATATAATGATGGTTACCATAAAATTCGATAGATGTCGCTGGACAAAGACCACCGTTTTTATCCCAAATGATTTTGATCAAATGAAACAGCCTGTATAAAACGCTATCTAGTGAAGCCTTGAGTAAAACAAAATAATCAAATAACTTGAGAACGATTTATATGCTATACTTTACGAAGGAGCCTGATTTTAGGTACTCCATGTGATATTTAAATAACATCTTTTTTCCCCATGGTTTATTTTAATTTTCAACCTTTGTCTCCCACCCCCACTCCCCCACCCGCTCACTGCCTCTCAAAAAAAAAAAAAAAGAAAGAAAGAAATGATGAAAAAAGTTCGAAACTTAAAATAAATAATAAACATAATTAATAAATAACATTTGCTTTTAATCGTTTCTAAACTGAAATGGCAGATAAATTTAAAGGTAATTGTAAAAACGGTCTTATGCTACAACATTCGTTCACATGAAAAATATAATATTTCTCAATTTTCTCAGGCTTTCAATTCACTTTACTTTGGTTCAATCAATCAATTTCTACTTTTCGTCGCTGTTAAGTTTACGAGAAACTGTATTTCGGGTTTTATGAAAAACTTTTATGTAATTTTTGAAGCAAAAAACTAAAAACGAGCTCAGATCAGTTCGGCATTTTTTCAAATTTTTTGGTGCTAAAAATAACATTGATACTGTTGATTTCTTTAATTAAAAATATTTGAACTTCCCTCACAGGCCGCTAGTGTGGAAAAACCTTGATCTTTAAAAATATTCTTATAATCTCCAAATAAGAAAATTATTTTCGTGCTTGTTCTTTATCAAGAGTTCAATAAAGTTTGGAGCAGAGATCCCTGTTACATTCGAGTATATAAAATACTAACTTCCCCGTTGGCACTGATGACCTTGTTCTTCATCAAGAGTTCAATAAAGTTTGGAGCAGAGATCCCTGTTACATTCGAGTATATAAAATACTAACTTTCCCTTTGGCACTGATGACCTTATTCTTCATCAAGAGTTCAATAAAGTTTGGAGCAGAGATCCCTGTTACATTCGAGTAGGGTGAGTTCTGGTAAGTGCGTACCCTTTTTTTCAAAGTTCATGTTCTCAAGGATGCTGCTCTGTTGAAAAATCCTGTACACTTACAATTTTTTTTAGTTTTCTTTCCAAATCCTTTATTAAGATTTTCAAGCATATAATATGTCAAATAAATTGTAAGCATAGGTTTTGTGACCTGGTTTATGACACCTATTCTAAGGTACGCACTTTCCCTACCTAGCGGGGTAAGTGCGTCCACCTTATATTATGTGAATATGAGCAGGAAAAAGCTTCTGACACATATTAAATATGTTAGGTAATTGCCTTGGGATAATTCTTAATACTAGAGATCAGCACTTGCTTGCATGGATGAAACGCAATCAGTGATATCCCACGTGTCTTGCGAACAACTGTGATTTGAAGATTGAGAGAGTTGTGTCTGTGATTCTTCTTTTGTCCTTTTAATAGGACAAAGTGAGCAAATATAAGTTGTTTTTATTTAGAAATAATCACTTATAGTCTACATAGTTTATTTTGGTTTAATACACATCAATCAGTCTGTGTTTCAGCGAGTGTTCGCACTTACCCCTTCTTAAATGTAAGATGACACATGTGAGTCCAATAGCGTTGCTGTAAGTGCATACCCCTGTGATTTTCTTTAATTCTATTTGTATGGTAGATCGTTAGGTGACCTGAGTGAACAATTCATCTTTTTTTTTTTTTTGAATAAATACGGTTTAAAAATATTTTTCTTATTAGAATCAGCAGCAGTAAGAAAAGACACAAAATAAAGAGCAAAAAAAGAAAATAATTGATCATGATAACTTGTACTTTTTTTTTCTTGTACATTGAAATAGTTTTTCACAAGGTGTGTTTAATTTTCTTAAATATAATTTAATCATTACTCCACCTTCGTTTTTTGAATCAGTTGGTTCCTTATTTAGTGTTTCACTTTATTTCATTGCTTTATTTGTCATTCTGGTTTAAATTAAGTATAGCTTATGATCGCTATTTTCAACGAAAAATTTACTAACTGATATCTAAAAGCCAATATATTTCAGAGATAATGAATAAAATTGAAATCTGATGCCGCATTCAATGTAAATATAAATACTTGATGGAAATGACGTCGGATTTATAATCAGCTTATAAAAGAGTTATAAGCAAAATTAAAGGTGAATTACAAGAGTCGGATTTTCCACGCAATGGTACACACTTGCCTCATCATAATGGTACGCACTTGCTTCGCATAATAGTACGCATATGTCTTATAATAACGGTACGCACTTGCCCCATCATAATGGTACGCACTTACCCCCACCTTACTTTAAAGAAAGGAAAAGTGCGTACCGTCATATGAACACATTTTAGTTAGAGTATTTGATCAAAATACCCCATGTATGTTATTAATAGCTATTACTCAAAGGAAACAAGTTGCATTTATTGACTTCAATTGCTTGGTATGGCTACAAGAGAAACTGAAACAAAACCTTCTCAATCTTTACTTTAGAGTTTTTTTGAAGACATTTAAGTTGTCTCTGATTGCGTTTCGTCTATTGAATCCAGGCCTGAATTCTACCTATTGAAATTATCATTAAACAGTTATCTAACATAGTCGATGTGTTGCAGAAGCCATTTCAGGACAGTGTTCATAGAATTCCCGGTGGACGCACTTACCCCGTGGACGCACTTACCAGAACTCACCCTATATAAAATACTAACTTCCCCGTTGGCACTGATGACCTTGTTCTTCATCAAGAGTTCAATAAAGTTTGGAGCAGAGATCCCTGTTACATTCGAGTATATAAAATACTAACTTTCCCGTTGGCACTGATGACCTTATTCTTCATCAAGAGTTCAATAAAGTTTGGAGCAGAGATCCCTGTTATATTCGAGTATATAAAATACTAACTTCCCCGTTGGCACTGATGACCAATGTTAAATCTTTTTAAACTGTTCAAAATTAAACAAAAAAAAATGTCTAAATTAAAATATAAAGTATGGGAATGAGATGTTCTATCGAGATGTATATCGTCCAAAAAAAGGTTTGTTCGAACTGGATAGACAGACAGACCCACATTTCACCTCATCTCTATATAAATTATTTTCAAATTTTTGTATTTCAAAGTTTATCAATTTATTTTATTTAATTTAGACTTTGCTTTTAGCGGTATTTTTGCAATTAACTGTACGATACACGTTTTTATTTATTTTTCTTTTCTTTCATCTTTAACGGAAAAACAGGCTAAAAAGATGTAGCCCCATTTGAAATCTCTATTCATGTAAAATGCTATTGTTAAATGTTTCTTTTGAGTTATAGTTGCATTGCGAATTTACGTATATTTTACATATTTTCAAGATTGTTTTGCAGAAGTCTTTTAGATAAATAGAGCAATTAACTGATGAAATAACTCTAAATCCTTTAAGTCCAATATTGACTGCAAACGAGAAGATTTATGAAGATTAACTGCCGTAAATATGCAATTTCTTTTCGCTTCATTTCCCATAAATAAGAGCTTTAACATCGTTATTGCGTAGTTACTACTTTTCCAAATGTTTATCTTATTACTTTATTGGGTTCTGATAGTCTATTAAAAAGATTACTACATATGTCCAGCATTTTAAAGCTTCAGTATGTATCAAAGTGTTTTCGTATTGAAATTAATTTAACCAATAAGCAGAAAAGTTTTTGTTTTTACAAACTAAAGCATAATAATTGGATGATAGACTTTTTCGTTTAGAAAAAAATACTACACCAAGTTAGCTCTGTTAAATTGAGAGTGAAATAAAATAACACTTAATTGCTTCTCCTACTAACTATTATTTCTTTAAAATAGTAAGTTCGCCTAGTACAGCAAAAGAATGAGTTAAATGTTATCTGGGCTGTCTAGGTTAAAAACAAATGCAACAAATTGGAGATGAGTTACACATATCTCCAAAAATTATTTTTACATACCTTTTTTTACAGTCATGAACTAGTAAAAAAAGATAACTTTGATTCTATGATTTTGTGTAGAATGTCCCGTAATATATAAATAAAAATACGGAGGAACAAAATTACAGTGCTAAATGTATAAATAGTTTAAGAAATAGAACACTTGCACCACACACAGTAAGGTCTTTAGGAAACAGATATATTTCTACACTGAAAAAAAATAGATGTTGTTTTTACAGTAAAATATAGCTAATTTTACAGTAGTTTTACAGTAATAAATTGTAAAATTGCTAATTTTAATGTAGTAAATTGTAAAACTGCTAGTTTACAGTGAAATTGCTCATTTCACAGTTTATCACTGTGCATTTTAGTTTTAAACTAGAACCGCTGGTGTCAGTATTATACTGTTGTTTTTACAGTATAAATCAGTTAATTTTGCGGCAATAAATTGTAAAATTTTACAGTAATAAACTCTAAAACTGCTAGTTTTACAGTAATATACTGTAAAATTGCTCGTTTTACAGTTTATTTCACTGTTTTTTTAAATGCGTTTACAGCTTTAAACTGGAACTGTTAGCAGTATTATACGGTAACAACAAAAGTTTATTTTTTTGCAGAGTTTGAGTGGTAACTGTTTTCCTACGACAGCTCTTTTAGTTTACTTATGGGGTGAATTGAGAACAATTTTCCTATCAAAGCTGAAATCATTTATATTCAAATCTAAAATTTGACATAAGGCCTAAAATTTTTCATAAATTTTACGTATAAAAAGACTGCTCCATTTTCATCTCTGAAAAAAGCTTTAAACTTTATGACAAAAAATATTTGCAAGAGAAACAGATTTTTTCTATTGGAGCTTTGAACTTGTGGCAGGGGACTGTTTGAAAAAACTCTGGATAGAATTTACATGACAATTTTAAGTTTTAGAAATACGTAATTCGACCGTATTTCATAAAAAAGATGTTGTTGCGTTATTCTATTTTTAGATATTAATTACCAATTTTATGTAGTGTTAATAGGATTTTTTGAAATATTGCCTTTAAGTGTTAGACTATGGGATTGGGACAGCCAGGGATCTATGTTTTTGGAGCTTAGATAATTTCTAGAACAAAAAAATTAAATTGTTATCGCTCAAAATACAATTGGGACGTAAAGTATTAATGCTTTACTTGTATTGAGAGCGTTAATTACTTTATTACACTTTGTTATTTTTAAAATACTCGGTCCGAACAGCTAATTACGAGTCTACAGAGAATAGCCCATAACACAGGAATGCGCTGAAAAAAAATATAAGAGTAATCGGTGATTCTTACGTTATTTTTTGGTGTTTATTTCGAGAAAAATAGTGAAAAAATTCCATCACATCAGGATTTTTTGCAAAATTATTCCTACTTTTTCTATAATTTTGCTTCAAAAATAATTTCAACCAATTTTACATACAATGTCTGGAAACTACTTTTTTCATTTATATAGTCTATTTTAATGATTAATACTGATTTGTCAGTAATAAATTACTTTTTATTGGACTAAATTTAAGAAAAAAGATTAAAAGTTTTAAATTTTTACTCATCCGCGGAGCAAAAAAAAAAAAAAAGCTATCTCAGGAATAATTTTTTTATATAAAAAAATAAAACCGTTTGGGAGTACAGAATACTGGTACAGATTGTTTACCAAACTTGATCAAAATCAAAAATAGCGCGACACGGAAATGAGTTAATTTTACACGGAATGATATTGTAGCCAGATAGCATTAACCTCCTCTGAGAGAGAAAAAAACTCAAAGTTCTCTTGGGTTTAAACTTTTTACATCGAACTATGTAAATAGAAATATATGTAAATATTTTTCAATTTTATTTTCTGCTGTTTGAAATTTGTTTCAGCAATCCGGCTACAGGGCTCGTGAAATTTGGCTATAAGGTCATTTCATATAAAATCAACAAACTTTCGTGTCGTACTAGTTTTGATTTTGATCAAGTTTGGTAGGCAATTTATCAATATTCTCTGATTCCGAAAGGTTTTATTTTTTCGCGTAAAAGTTTTATTCCTGAGATAAATACCATAAAGTCGGGTTACTTGGACCCTAAGGGATTACTTGAGCCCATTACAGTAAAATGATAAAATCTAGGTTTGGTACTTATTAGTTGAAGACTTGCACGTAGTTCCTCGTTTCTCCTCTAGGTAAAAGCACTCTGCAGTCTCTAATGCTAGTACCAAACCCAGATTTTATCATTTTACTGTGGGCTCAAGTAACCTCCTTGTGGGTCCAAGTAACCCGACTTTACGATAGCTATTTTTTTTGCTCCGAGGATGAATAAAAATTTGCCATTTTGGTCAATCTCTTAAAGTTAGACCAATAAAAGTAATTTATTGCTGTAAAACCAATATGAATCATTAGAATAGATTACATCAATAAAAAAAAACACTGTTGTCAGATACTGCATTTAAAATTGTTCGAAATAATTATTTTTCCGGCAAAATTATATTAAAAAAAAGAAATCAATTAAAAAAAAAATTAACGTGATGGGGAAAAAAAACATAATTTTCGAAATCAGGAAGCCAAATAACATAAGAATCAACAAAAATTATTTTTGTATTTTTTCAAAAGTTAAAATTCGCATGGTTGTGAATTAAATTTTAACTTTAGTATCAATAACTTAAACTGGTCGCATCATCGCGAAACACTTACAAAAGAAAGGCTTGATTAAAAAGTGGCAGATGATTAAAGTGTGCAAGAAATAGCAGTATATTGCACGATCTTGTATCCTTACCAAGGCCCCTTGATAGAAGTTTCTGGAAAGAAGTTGCACTTAAGCAGAAAATGAGGGCACATCAGTCAGGTAAAAGTTATAGGATATCGCTTGTGTAACACCTCTGCAAGTGTCTTCCCTCTAATTCGCTTGAAAAAAAAATTTCTCCATTATTGAAAAGTAATTTTGCAGTGAAATGGAAAGTTTTACGGTTTTTGTAAAGAATGGGCGAGATTAGATCACTTGACGAAATCTCTTCTATTGCATGAACGCGTTTTCTTTTCGATGTATGCTTACTACAGCAAAACCTGTCTATAACGATACTGCTAGAACTTTGAAAAATATTGTTATAGACAGGTTATTGTTACAGACAATTATAACATTTATGCATACATTTACCCATTACATGTCAAATATATGTAATACATTGAGTTTTATTTCAAAAAAAGCTGAAAACTTACTTGATCCTATTTAAATTTTATGTTGGATATAAAAGCACAATAATAATTTAATTATACGTGATTTAGTCATTTAGTAATTTTAAGCTTTTCTAATTCATCGAAAATTGAATAGAAAACATACATACAAGAGGACATTTACATTAGGATAAGCATTAAGAACTTCTCTAAGCGTCAATTACGCGATGCGTCTGATCAATTTCGACATTAATGGCCCCTTTCAGTCACTTCCGTTTGGTGTCGCCTTTTTTACTACATTTTCAATCTTTTTATTAAAAGAAAAAGTATTCATGGTTGAAAAAAAAACTCCAATACTTTTCTTCGGCATCAACCAGATTTAATCCTTTATCAATCAGATGCCGGTGCAGTTAAGCCCCCCCCCCTCCGTCCTAAATTATTTCTTTAGCACTGTGATTTCACCTCTTACTTTCTCATATTCAGGATGCGGTTTTTAAGATAGAAAAAGCTGTGATTATTGTTATTATTTATTTATTTGTTTTGTAAAAAAGGTATAAATTATTGTTATAACAATACTTTATAAAAACAATTTTAACGGGTGCATCTGAAATGTGATTATTGCAACAGGCAGGTTGATAATACGTTGGATAAATGAGAATGTTGCTGGAACGTAAGAAAATATCATTAAACACTGGTTTATTGTTATAGACAGTGTTTATTATACACAAATTTCAGTGTATTATGTCAAAAAAGCTGCTATTTAGGTTGGTAACAATTTTAAATCCACATTTTTATTTTTTGGTTTATTCAGAAAGTGGCAGTTTTTATTGAGCAATACGATTTTGCTATCAACTATTTCCTCGACTTTAATGCATCGCATTTTAAATTATATTTGTAAGTATTCGTACAAAATAATCTTAAATTTGATCAAAAAGTTTTTTTTAATAATTTTTTATTTATTTATTTATTTGTTTATTTATTTTCCTTTTATTTTTTTCCCAATTATTTGGAATGCCTTCAAATAAAAAAAAAACAGTTGACTAAAATAAAAAACATAATTTTTCTTCAAAACGATTGTTTATTTTTGATTACCGTAAAGTCGGGTTACTTGGACCCACAAGAAGGTTACTTGAGCCCACAGTAAAATGATAAAATCTGGGTTTGGTACTAGCATTAGAGACTGCAGAGTGCTTCTACCTAGAGGAGAAACGAGGAACTACGTGCAAGTCTTCAACTTATAAGTACCAAACCTAGATTTTATCATTTTACTGTAATGGGCTCAAGTAACCCCTTAGGGTCCAAGTAACCCGAGTTTACGGTAATTATTTTTTTTATTTCTTCAAATTTATAACTTTTTTTTATTACCGTAAAATGGGGTGTAGAGGAACAACGGGGTGAATCGGAACAAAACTTCCTGATCATACAAAGAAATTCCTCATAAATATACCGTTCTGTATTTTTGGCAGGTAAATTTTTTTTTAGAAATTTAATATTATAAGAAGTAGGAAAAAATTAATTTTGTCATTCTGGACAACACTATTGGCTTCTGTGAAAGGGTGCAAGCGAGAAGCTAAAAAACGTCAAGTTTTCATTGTTTGCAAAACTTTGTACCCAAGTATAGACCCATTTATATTTCAAATCTAAAAGTAGTATGTTTTAATTATGCATATATCTGAGCAACAGAGTATCACATTAAAAAAGACAACATATTTTAATTGTGACATAAAAATGAAAAATTCTTCATAATATCATCGGATAAGGATTTGCGGGGTGAATCGGAACACTTTGTTTTGTTGTTCCAATTCAAACTTATTTAAAGGAAACTTTGAAAAATCAGGATTCCAGCCCCAATTCTTCTAGTCAATATAAGGACAAGGATTTATTATTGTCTATCCCTTCTCGTGAGCAACTAGATCTTAGAATGACAGAAATTTGCAGATTTAAAAAGGTTTTTGCTCCTAGAGACTTTTTATACTTAAAATACATGGGGGAAAGTCATACAGACTTTATATAGCATAAGTCCAGCACACAGACAGTGATGAATAAGTGGGAAAATCTTACAGGACAATCCCCAAAACCCAGAGATTTCAAGAGGCTAAAGAAAAGGCAGCGTTCATCCCAGAAGATGTTATGAAAAAACTTAAACCAAGCCACAACTGCTTGTTTTAAGGACAAGTACATATTTGTGGACGACATGAGGGACTTCAATTTATGTTAAATCTTTGTATTTCAAATCAAAAGCATTTCTTGAAATTAATTTTAAATTTCATGAGTTCAAAAGTGTTTTGAATTTTGGCAAATGATAAACGTTTACTGGTATAGAACATAAACTTTTATTTGACAATAACTGTCTGTTCTTATTCTCCCCCATCAATATTACTCATGTTTGTTGTGAGACCTATTACAGGTTAAATTGAAAAAAATAAAAATTTTAACATCTGTTCCGATTGACCCCTATCAGCGGGGTGATTCGGAACACCCCTAAATTCCTATATGTATAAATAATAACCGTTCAAAATGTTTTGTCTTTGCTTGGAATATCAAAAGCAAAGCAAGACCGAAGTTTTTACCTAAAAAATCAAATAAAAAAAATCTTTTAATTATTATTTTTTTTTTACTGTCAAAGCTGAAAAGTGTTCCGATTCACCCCATTTTACGGTACTTAAACATAACAAATAATAATCGTGGGTAGAAAACTTTCCAAAAACTTATTATGAGTAATTTTACTTATTATTATATAATATCAGAAAGACCAATCAACAACTACACATTTCCCCATACCAATTTATTTCTTACTATTTATTTAATTAATCTATTTCCGACTTTAGCGAATTTCTTACAACGCATTAAGCTTTCTTTCATGCAATTCGTCCTTTTTTAACCCCGGACGCAACAAAGAAGAAGCTTATAAGTCTGACGTGACTGTGTATCTGTTTGTGGCACTCCAACGCCTAAACGGATGGACAGATTTTGATTTTTTTTTTTTTTTTTTTGTTCGAAATATGAGTTGAACGAGAGTGTTCTTAGCTAGGTCGCGTCTTCGGATGACATCAATTAATGAAAATATTAATTAAAAACCTTTAAAACGTTTTCCGCGATTTTTGAAGTGAAAACATATTTGAGAATTTAAAACAATAGTACCAAAAGAAAGAAAGAAAAATCTGCTTCTGATAGAATTTTTTAGGACCTTCCATGTTACATGGAACTTTGAACTGAAAAAAAGGAGTTTTGAGAAAAAGGATTGCGTCTTAAAAATCGGATTAATTAATTAAAATTAAAGTTCTGGACGACGCAAGGAAAAGAAAAAAGAAATCTTTATCTTAGAAATAAAATAATTCCAAAACTACTTTTCGCAACTAATACATTTTTATACGCGTTTTATATCATCTTTTCCACCAGAAAGTTCTCTATAATTCACGTAGGTTTTACATTTCTTCCTCTAAAAGTTTTTGTTATACGAGAGTTTGAAATGCGTACAGCAGAAATTGTCTAAGACAGTAGCTGGTATGTAGCTGGAACTTTTGTGTAGCAAGGACACTGGAACCAAGTGTAGTTGGAACTTATTGTCTTTCAGTGTAAAATGATTTTACACAAAATTCAAATGTGTCTTGATTATCGTTAATGATATGTAATGACCATGCCAGCCAATTTCCTCCCTTGATCGTAATTATAGCTGTTTTTATTATCACTACTGTTACACCATTATAATAAAATAATAGTTTTTTAGACCTGAAATTTCTAAATTAAAATATGCTCCAGTCGGACGATATATCATTGCCTCATTTTTAGACTTCGAAATTTATTCATTTATTAAACTACTGGGAACACTTTTCAGAACATAAATACTTTTAACAAAGTCATTGCAAACATCCATCCATGCAAAATATTTCATCGCTTTCCATCCACCTCAATTTTTTCTGAACTTCTACAGCTCAAAATGACTTTCCGTGAGAATGACCTTAATGCTTAAGATTTAGACGATATTACAAATTTCTAAAGATGAAATTGTGCTTAAGTGTTCACTTACTAATCAAACTAGCATATTCTTAGATAAATTCCTGCACTGCTGCTCGACCTGAAGATCATTTTTTTATGATTTTCAAGTCCCCCGCTAATATTCAAATTATAAAAAATTATTACATTTTTTCTAATTGATAGCTTTGGAAAATTATACAAATTTTCCGAAACTATTGTTACTAGCTGCGAGTGCATATTTTAATAGCCTGTATTTTAAGCCTAGACACTATTGCTGGTTGTGCTTTTTGTACGGTACTTGCATGTAATAGACAACAAAAAATTCAGAATGGTTAATTGGAACACGAATTTCATTTTAGTGAGTAGCATAGTTCGAGCAGAAAATAAACTTTGAAGGAAATTTTCGTTTTCAGAAATTCGTAAGTAAAATAAAGAAAAATGGATTTTAACTCTACACTGGGCATAGCGTTGTCAATTGGCTACATGGACTATTTTTCCTTATGACCATGCATAAGGCAACTCAAGCATAAAAAGCAAGTATTAGGTATCTTTAAAGCAAATATCAACATTAATCCTCAAAATATTTTTTTTTAAATTGTTTTCCAATGTTTTCTTATTACACTAAAAAACATTATATTTCTTTCAAAGAAATTAAAATGTTTGATCCTTTGCCCCCCCCCCCCCCCCGGAAAAACTTTAAATGACGGCCCTGCTGCCAACTTAATGGAGAAAAAAATAGCTGTCTTTGTACCCTAAAAATGTTTAATACACAAGCATTCACTCTTAATAAAACGTCATTTGTAAACGGTTCCACAGTTACAGTCCATCCTGCTCAATGGAATAGCTAATTTGCTAAAAAAAGCTACTCTAATAAGCAAGAATATTCTTTTTTTCTGGATAAAAATGATAGATTACAACGGTTATGGTACAAAGAAAATTAATACATTAAGAGGAATTTTCTTTATCCGATACTCCAAAAAGCGGGCTCAACATACACATATTATTAGCTTTCGGTGTAATACGCAGGGTGCCCCGAACTTAAATTTTTGAGAAGGCAGAATTTCTGAATTTGCCAAATGGAACTTCAAATGAGGCTATGCCCACAATAGTACCTTTAATTAAGGGGGACAATTGGATATTTGAACATTTCAATATTGCTATTATGTTTCCAAATTTGCCAAATCGCCAATCAAAATTTGCCCAATAAGTAATTTTTAGGAGGTCACAGTGACCTCCCGTGACCTCCCATCGCGGCGTCCTTGATAACACGTGTGCATAAATGGCTTATTTCGTGAGTTATGAAGAATAGTCTGCACTAAGGATATAGTGTCTTTCCGAAGGGAGGCTCAAGTTATCCTTGATAACTGTTTTTACATTCTTCTAGCGTCGTGAGGAAGAAATGCTTTCTGTGTCAACAGCGTTTAACTTTGTCGTCAGAGTGGCTCGTTGCATTCAGGAAGCATTACGTTGCTTCCTGGATAAGATCTAGTGGGTGTCCGTGTATTATTATTAGCTTGTTCTTGTGTTAATTTCGAAACTTCGAGCAAAAACTAGACAGAGCGACGCGAGAAGACCTTTTGAAATTTCGTCCTTTTTAAACAAGGAAAGTTCCCAACATTTTTGATTATGTTTGTACAATTGCTGAGAATCATTATTGTATTCGAGGAAATGGAGGTACAAGTTTGAAAAATACTTTCGTATCTTTTGAAAGGCAATTTTTCTTTTTCATTCATGCTTACAAAGCAGATTTTGCAAGAGCATGATTGGCAATGTGAGTCCTCAAAAACAACTAAAATGGAGAAGAGCTTTGTTCCGTCGGAACTAATTAGCCATGTTGTTCATTCAAAATGCGGGGTCTTTATACATTCAATTTCCAAATATGTAAATGAAATTGGAATTGAATTTTTAAACTAAACTCTCCATTGCGCAATACCTAACTTAAAATGCGAATATCAATCAGAAAACAGAAACAAATACCTTTGGGGGGGGGGGGAGTGAAGTTGGCGAGCAGAGTGAAAAAATCCCCGGTTTGAAGGGGGGGGGTGTGACCGAAGCCGGCTTACCCTGCCCAGTGGTCGCAGCTCGCTCGGAGCACTTAGAAAATTCGGGGACTGGCACGAGTAGGAGCGGGCCTCCTCGTTTCCTATTATTTACTCCAGGTGAGGGATGCACCGATTAATCGGCCATAATCGGCCGCTTTGCCGATTATTATTAATCGGCAAAATCGGGCCGATTAATCGGCCAAAAAATATTCTTCAAATACTATTCTTTAAAGTATGCCAAATATGATGAATACTTTTATTAACAGTAATAATTATCCTCACAGCTGATATAAAAATGTTTAAAACTAATACTCCTACTTTGAATAAATATACATAGACAATGTTGCAACATTTTTAATGTGGCGATAGTTTTCTCCTTAGCACAGTGCTTTTAGATAACCGCTAATTTTCAAAGCATAAAAGTAGTGAATTAAATTGCTACTAATTATTAAAAAATATGAATTAAAAGTACACCTAAATTAGAGTGCTCACCTCAGACTCCCCTCTCCCTTTTGTTTTGAATTTTTATGTCATGTATTATTTTATGTTACATTTTATGTTACATAACAAACAATGTGTGAATAATATTATTGAAAGTAATATGAAAATTTGTTCTAAGAAATTACATAAAATATTGAAATTATTTTGTGAAAACTAGGAAAATGGAAAAAAAATCTCTTAGAAAAATATAACTTACTATTTCTAAACTTGGAATTGTATAAGAGAGAAAAAACAGTGATTGTGGCCGATTATCAACAACCGATTAATCGGTAATCGGTAATCGGCCAATTTGCTTATCGGTGCATCCCTATTCCAGGTACTATTTGATTAAAACTGAGAAAACAAAACAGCCTCCAACTCGACTATTGTCGTATTCCATGCTGATGAGAGCATAATTAGCTCGAAACTGCAGTCCATGGATCGAAATAGCCGAGTTGGCGGTGTATTGCAATTTCCCTTTTATTTAACTGGAAAATTTCTACTTATTTATCTTTTTATTCGGTCACAACTTGAAAAAATTGCGAAAAGCTTGAAACTTTGTTTCGATATAAATAACATATTCCAGGTGCTTCACTTGTCATACGGAGCTCGAACAAACATTATCTATAACTTGCTGCTTATTGCGTCCAATAAAAGTGGATAAAAATATTTATTGAAATCGGTTCCGTATAATCTTTTGTATCACTTTTTTTTAGTATTCTAGAAACATTTTCGATTCAAAGATGTTTGATAGACTTCAGAAACTTACTTTCTATTTAGATTGCGAATTAAGTTTTTATTCCTAAAAGGGCGTTTATGAAAATTGCTAAAAATGATAAGAGAAGTTATCCTCGAAAAAAAAAAATTGTAGATTGCACATTTTTTTTTTCTTCTGGAATTAAAAGAGCACTACGTTTCTGTTTAGTTGGAAAAGGAAGTGATATGGTTATTGTGAGTTGAGCCACAATTTGTTAAAAATGGAGCCATTGTCTTACCCTTTGAACTTTTTTAATAGACTACCCCTATCTAGCCTTGTAGAAGAAAGGAATAATCCATTGTAGGTGTAAGAATATAACTCAAAAAGTCTAAAAATGGTAAACTTTTTAAACTCTCGGGCATAAAATATAAGAGAATGAAGTCATGACTTCCAACAATCGTATATGCTTTCCAAGTAAGCAAAATATTTTGCTTAAAATAGCTTTAGATGCTTCTGAAGATGAACCGAAGCATGAATTTAAAAAAAAAAAAGAGTATAAAATGTTTTAGAATTTTTAACTCTTTTGAGTTTTTCAAGCATTAAAAAATCTATATAAATAGTATTTTAATGAAAATTGCAATTATTGAAGTATTTTTTAATCTTTTAGAAAAACTAGCAAGGGATCCTTCATATGTGCCTTTTTTTTAATGATTTGTATGAGATTATTATATATTAACTAATTATACTATACTACAGTTAAAGTTTAGTTCATAATAAATTTCATGTAGTAGCGTAACCAAACACACTTCTACACGGAAAAAAGTTCAATACACACATATTCAAGAATATTTCAACATTTTCGGACTTGATAAATTTTTTCACTGTAATTTATTTGTCATTCTTAGACTATATTTCATAGATGGCAGCACTGCAGATATTTTATTCTTTCTGGTAAACTTTATTTTTGAATGTGAATGAAATGCGGATATAATACTGTGGAGTCTCGATAACTCGAAGTGTCATGGGACCAGCTAAAAGCCTCGAGTTATTGATAGTTTGAGTTATAGGAAGTTTTCATAGGGCTCTCCGAGAGTCGGGAGACCCAATGAACACTTCGAGATAAAGGAATTTACGAGTTATAAGCCTTCGAGTTATCGAGACAAATTTATAAGTGCTGGTGGCGTTTTTTCTTCCTTTCCCAAAGTTACACGCGAAGACAATTTCATCTCCATACTAGCGGAAAGTTTGAAAAACGGAAAAGAAAAAATTATAGTAGTAAATGATTTTGTGCCTGTATTTTGATTTCAAAAAGAAAAGAAAACAATCAAGTAGTGCAATAACCTATGAAAATATCAAATTCTTAAAAAACAATATTCGCCCCGATGTGCTAAAAAAATAAGAAAAGAAAACAGTTTAGGTTTTTATCTTTCCAGGGAACCACACGAATAGCGTATAAATGAAAAAGTAAATAAGTAAATAAATAAAATTGTAGCAATAGAAAGAGCGTAGCATAAAATAAAGCGAATACCTTTGTTAAACAAAGTAACAGCAGTGAACAACGGAAAGCAATAAAAATTAGCAAAATGGTTGAAGACACGCGTTTCGGAGTTTCAAGGAACTTCTTTCTCAGGGCCAAGAAGCATGAACTTTAAGATGAAAAGTCATTCGAGGAAAGCAACGGGGTGGAGCGGAACACAGTTTAAATAGTAAAAATTGAAGATTAACAAAACAAGCAAAACGAAACCTAGAGCAGAAATTAACTACATGATTTCATCAAGGAAAAAAATTATCAAGCAATACATTTAAATCATTTGCCCTCGCTCCCCGTTATTGAAATATAAGGTCTTGACCTCAAGCAGCATTTAAAGAAAATTAGCTAAATTTAACTAGAAATGTAAGTTTTTGGAAACTGTAATGAGATAGACGATGTCTTTGAATTTTAACGAAGCTACGGCGACTGTTTAAGTGTTCATTTTAAGCCAATTTGACGCCTCGTTTTTTTTTTTTTTTCTAAACGTCACCTGACTTTAACCATACATCTCGATAAAGAGGAGACGAGGCCAAATAGTTTTTGCCGAAATACATGCTCCACTATGTTCTTTTACTGACTGCTTATTCGATTTTTTTACTATTACGCTAACGTGTGGTTTCCTCGTAAGTAGAAAATTAAAAGAAAAATCCAAACTAGTTTTCTACAAATTTGCACCGAAGTATAGAGTGAAACATTTGAAAAAACGAAAAAGGCGATAAACTGCATGTAATTTGAATTTTAACAGCTGAAAATGAAACACATCGAAACCTATTAAGAAACGCATGAAAAGATATACAAAGTATTTAAACAGAAAGAATCCTATTTACATACACATTATGAGAAATTTGGTCAATTTTAGGCAAGTCAAGAAAACTTTTTTTCAACCCTACATCATAGACATGATAATGTATTCCTTACAGCTTTGAATAAGTTCTTTTACTTCAATGTTATTAAAGACAGGATTTTCAGCCTCCATGAAAAGCTAGCTGCATAACGTTATTTTTCCACAAAATTCGTGGTTTAAAAAACATTTTTAGTACCGTAAAATGGGGTGTATAGGAACAGCGGTTTCAATCGGAACAAAACTTCCTGACCGTACAAAGAAATTCTTCATAAATATACTATTGAGTATTTTTCGCCATGAATTTTTTTTTAGAAAGGTAAGATCATAGGAAGTAGGAAAAAATTACTTTTGTCAATCTGGCAACGCTACTGGCTTCTAAAGAGGGCTGCACGTTGAATGCTAGAAAACATCACATTTTCATAGACTGCAAAACTTCATATGCAAGAACAAACCTTCTTATATTTAAAAACTATGAGTGGTATGTTTCAATTATACATGTATCTGAACAACAGAATACCACATTAGAATTTACATTTTTTATAAATTGTGTCATAAAAGTGAAGAATTCTGAAAAATGCCATAGGAAAAAAATTTGCGGGTGAATCGGAACACTTAGTTCTGTTGTTCCAATTCAAACTTATTTGAAGGAAACTGTTTGAAAACTCAAGATTCTAACCCTAATTCTTCTAATCAAGACAAGGACAAGGATTTATTACTGTTTATCCCTTCTCGTGAGCAACTAGATCTTAGAATGACAAAAGTTGCAGATTTCAAAAGATTTTTTCTCCAGGAGACTTCTTTTAACTTAAAATAAAAGGGGGAAAGTCACATAAACTTTATGTAGTAAACGTCCAGCACACAGACAGTGATGAATAAGCGAAAAAATCTTTCAGGACAATCCCCGAAACCCAGAAATTTCAAAAAACTAAAGAAAAGGTAAAGTTCATCCCAGGAGATGTTATGAAAAAACTTAAGCCAAGTCACAATTGCTAGTTTTAAGGACAAGTACATATTTGTGGACGACATGAGTGACTTCCATTCATGTTAAATCTTTGTATTTCAATTCAAAAGTATTTCTTAAAATTACTTTTCATTTTTCATAAGTTCAAAATTATTTTGAATTTTCACAAATTATAAACGTTTACTGGTACTGAAATTATACATTTATTTGACAGTAATTATCTGTTCTTATTCTCCCCCATCAATATTACTCATGTTTGTGAGACCTATTGCAGATTAAATTGAAAAAAATAAAAATTTTAACAAGTGTTCCGATTGACCCCTATCAGCGGGGTGATTCGGAACACCCATAATTTGCTATATAGTTTAATAGTAATTGTTCAAAATCTTTTGTCTTTGCTTGGAATATCAAAAGTAAAGCAAGACCGAAGTTTTTATCCAAAAAATAAAATTAAAAAAAAATCTTTTAACTGCTTTTTTTACAATCAAAGCTGAAAAGTGTTCCGATTAACCCCATTTTACGGTAGCTCTGAATAATTTGCTTAAAATACCATTAGTATTCAACGTTTTATGCACAAATGTATGAAAGAATTTGCTAATTCGTACTACACATTTATTCTTTCATACATTGAATACTAAATAATCGTATTTTTGTCTACTTAATTTGCAAAGCGTTATTTAATTCACAGAGCTTTTTATAATGTGAAAAGTTAGTAAAATATAAGTTAGTGGTTGATTTACAAAAATTTAAGCTTGTTCATTCATATAATGCTCCATGCGTGCTAAAACCGGAGAGAGAAATCTACTCTTTAGTTCTTTGCACTCGAATGATGCTTTAAGTTATCACCAGCAGTCCCCGAAATTTGTAATTGTTTTATTTGAATTAAATTTAAAAATTTAATTGTGCTGATTTTGGGTCTTGTTCTTGCGCGTAGCATGTGTTAGCTTAAATTTGTATTAAAATGGGGAATGAGACTCCTGAGATAAAAAAGGATGTCGAATCACATTTGACAAAGGAGCTCCTGAGATGATAAGTGATATCTCTTAGCACTCAACATAGATGGGAAAAGGATTAAGTGCTCTCTCACCAGATTTTACTTCCATGATAGAATTTGTATAAAAGCTCAACTCCATTTCTCTTTATTTCTATGTGGACTTTTGCATATCAGACAAATATCGGGTTATTTACTTGCTAAGAAAAGTTTGAAAGCAGAAGGGCTCCCACATTTATTGTTAGAAATTTAGCACTGCGCCACTTCGCCGTTTCTAATGTTATCCTGTAGCAGGTTCAAAGTCTGATTACAGAATAGGCCAGGTAGACCGATGCCTACGACTTCCAATTTTCAGAGGCCTCTAAATGACTAGCTATTTAAGTTCTAATCCATTATTTAAGGAAAATAAACAGAAAGTTAAGCTATCTTCGTCATTTATTTACTTTTTCTCCTGCTTACTTGAGGGGGATGCTCTGAACCCGAGAAATATTTTGAGGAAATGACTGAGCACCGCAGCACCCTAAAAGTCGACACTCCCTTGGTCCTCCTCCCCCCCCCTCCGTAAACAGGGTTGCCAGATTTAAGAACTGCAAATACGGGACATGCTTCTTGGGGGGGGGGGGGGAGATGAAGTGTAAAAGTCGAATTTTTACAACCTTGACTTTGACATCAAACGTTTCCCATAAATATACAGGGAAAAAAACACAATGAGCATATGAATAAAAACAACATTTTTTTACCATTGCATAGGTATTTTTCTTCATGAATACTAGTAGAAATGTTTTAGAACTAAATATTGTGAATATTAGTGTTTCCATACAAGTAACCCCCTTTTTTCCTGACACAGGCCCGTCATTTTGAATTTTGCTAGGAGAGCAAAGATTATATATATATTCAATGTAAACTATACCAAACAGCAAAACCCACGTCTTACTTATATATAAATGCATTAATTTCCCAAAACCAAAGCGGCAATTGACCCCCCCCCCACCCTCCCTTGATCCCCCAATGACTGGCCTGTCTTGTCGTGAAAGATATAATCAGCGTTTCTAGTGATGACTTATATTTAGCATATACTTTTTCAAAATGCCGGATATATCAAAAGGAAAATTTTAATGCGGGCAAAAAAACTTTTACGACACAAAAATGTTGATTATAATTGAGCAGACATAGAATAAAATAAGAAAGTAAATTAAAACAAATTAAAAAAAAAATTCAATATCTTAAAAAAAAGCTATTTTTTTGAATATTATAACATAAAAATTATTCTAACATAATGTCGGTAAATTCTTTTTCAAATCATATCTGCTACTTGGTTCCATTGCTGTAATAATTCTTTCAAAGTTTTAATGTGTCTTTAGGTTTGCATAAAACTCATTGCAAGTTGTATCGTCCATTGTAAAAACTTTGTATTTAATTATTTTTAAAATACATATTTGTTTTCTAAATTTAGTTACATCTAGTTTAAGAGCAAAGCAAAGCACATTTCAAAAGATAACTATCCAGTGACTAATAGTAGCTGGACACTTACATTTCTTTCATAAGGATATATTTGAGAAGGGCTTTTTATAATAAGTCACAGTAAAATCATTTACAAGGAGCTACACCACTTTTAAAATGAACTACACGTGTTGAATGAATTATCACAATGATTTCTGCTCTAACTGAACATAAGACTAACACTACACTTCAGTACACAAAAAACTATAATTCAATCAATTTTCTTATCACTCTATTTCATTTTTGTTTTACTTTATTTTTTCTCAAAATAACGTCTGACCGTGATGCGGTGGCCCCGGGTTCGAGCCCCGGCTGCGGCATGGGCGTACTTTCTCTCTCTCCTGTCATTGTCCTTTCTGTGTGTGTGAAAGTGAGTTATGAATGGATGCCTACCCTATGAACGGGTCCTTATGGCATGTGTGTTGAGCTTAAATCGGTCTTCCACCTAAATGGTGCTCTTAAAAACGGAAGCCGTATCTTTCCTGCCTTAAATCGAGCAGATGTCATCTACTCGGGCTCGGATACCCGAGTGGTATTAGAAACAACAACATGTCTCGTGTTGTAAAATGTTGCTTCTACCTAGAATACGGGACTTTAGGCGTCCCGTATCAATGTTCCCCGGGACGCGGGACAGTTTTTCAAAACGGGACAGTCCCTTGAAATCCGGGACGTCTGGGCAACCCTGTCCGTAAATGCTTCTATACATAAA
>JAXGGA010004262.1:0-90611 GCA_038373865.1 Uloborus plumipes | reverse complement strand
ATTCCCAACGCACCTGTTACCGCCATTAATTACTCCTTAGTGAGTTTTGATGACACAGTGCGTGATGACTTCACTTCAGTTAGCTCTGGAGAAGCAGAACATGTGTTGCCAAAAAATAGAGCTATCTTTTACGCTTTACCGGATAATGAAAAGAGATATGAAAGTAATGTTCAGAAAAGCTCAGTAATGAGAAAATATTTTCAGTGCTAACAAATTTAAAATCGTAAGAAGATAAAGTCGTATTTTAAACGTGACGGATGCATTAGGAATTGCGTTTAAAACGAGGAAAGAAATTATTTTAATAATTGACGGGAATATGCGGAGGTATTTAAATAGATGAAAGAAAATGAAATGAATTCCCCATTTCATGAAAAGCAATAGTTTTTTAAGCGAGTCAAAAAAGTGAAATTATTTTTTACTAGTTAATACTCAATGAAAAATATCTTTTTCATTCTGCTTTAAATATGATGCTATTTTAGTCCAGGAATGAAATCCAATATCGTAAAATAGATAGTTGTAGAGAAACAGAAACAAATCTATTGACGTTATAAATTGATTTTCTGTGCATTTTGTCGTTTTAAAACAATATACGCTGATGCATTTTGATGCCATCAAAAATATTTCTTCTGCGATTAGAAGTTAAAAATGTCAAGGGAAATGTAAAAAGATATATACACGTTATGTGTGTGTGTGTAAACTTTTCAGAAACACAAATATAAAAAATTATAAACTAGTGCTGAAATAAAATGACTGAATTCTTAAGATTATTGCAGAAGTAAAATTTATTTTTATTTTCAGTAAAGTACATATCGGCATTTGTACAAAGTATTACGCCAGTTGCCGTAAAAATAAAAGAAAATTTAACAACTTTAATAGAGGCGTGGAAATCAAACAAACTATAAAGGTTTTACAGCCTTAGTCCTGCAAATAATGCATTGTACAAAAAAATGTTTCACTGCCATTCTCATTACATACATTCGTAACAATGTACACTTAATGCATAGCTCTTTCAGAAGGAAAATGTATATCAGATAAGTAAAATTTCAAACCTTTATAGAGTTTTCACGTATAAGATGACAATATTTTAGATTGTACACTAAACAATAATTGGAAAAAAAAACAGTAACATAGTAACTATTTTTGAAAACCATTTAAACTTTCAGCTTCATAGAAATATTTTTAACCATTAAAATATAGAAAACCTCAAGTCTGTGGGTTTTAACTTTCGAAAGAAAGAAAGAAAAAAAAAACATTTCATAGTTGACTTGCAGAAAAAAAATTTGAAATATGAACAAATAATCAGACCTTTTGTTTGATCATATTGAACAAAAAACATTGTACTAAGGTTTTTATTCATAAAATATATGCACCAAGTATGTTTTTTAGGAAGGATTTAGATTTCTAAATTGATACAATTTTATATTTTATTTTCTTGTCGTTACCAGGGGTAAAATAACGATATAACCATGAGCTTCAAGCACAAACTCGTACACCGAAACATTGTCCCATGCTACTTCATTTATTATACATGCATAAAGTTTAGTCCACTAGTATGCAGATTAACGGAACTACCGTGAGTGCAAATATGTTGAAAGCTGAAAACAAAAGGGTTTACCAGTCATTTTAAAATAACACATCACCGCTTCGTTTCGTGATGCGAAAGTGAGAGAGAGAGAGAGAGATCAAGAGGAGATGCATATTTAATAAATCGTCCCTGGTAAATATTCACAATTTTGCCCTTGCGCATGTTCGGTGAACGTGGTTGCTTTGAAAATGAAAGGGAGCTTTTGGGCATAGAAAAGAAGGCTGTTGCCTAAATTAGATGTTGAAAGAGCCAAATTGTACGAGAGAAGAAAAATTTGCTTCTTTTTTAACGTTAAAGTATGGGGCGGTGGACCAAAGTGAAATAATAAGGATAACTTACTTTTTTTCAAATAAATAAATTAGAAAAGTATCTTGAAAATTATAGCAATAAACAACTTGCTTTATATTAGAAATTGCATTTAAACTTTTTTTTTTGATAGTCAATTTGTGCCTTTAGATAAAAGCGGATGTTTTTTCTTTTTTGTTGTCATGAAACATAGAGAAAAAAAAATTTTTTTTTGTTTATTTAAAATATTTTAATTAAATTAATGTAACAATTAAACAAATTTAAAAAATTAATAATAAATAAAGAAATAAACAATAACAAGTTAATCGTATAAATAAATAAGTAAAAAAACACAAAAAACTACTAACAGTGAATTAATATACGAAGGAATGTAATTTAATGCATTAAGGAACAAAGAATGAACTGCTAAAGACATTAGAAAATATCAATTCATGTTTAAACTGTTAATTAGAAGAACCGTGTCAAGTTTATCTTTATAAAGCTACATTTGATAAACCGCAAACTATCGGCATCATATCTAACATAGGCATCATATTTTAAACACAATTTGTATTATTGTTATCCATCTTTATCTTCAGAGTAATTTATTTTTTGACTTAAATTAACTGTAAGTTTGGAAACGTATATAAAGTAATGCTAGATAGTGTTCCTGGAAACTAAAAGCCGGTAAAGTCTTCACTTTGGAACTTTATTCCACTGTGACCTACATTATCGCGTCTGTTACTACGAGTACTTTGGGCAAAAAACACACTAATCTGAGCGAAAAACACAAATCTTTGCAAGAAGGGCACTTGTGACTTAATTCGGTGCTGAGAATGTTCTGCACTAATTTAGAGTATTCATTTCACTTTTAAAAACATATATTTGAGGCGTTTTGTGCTATTGTGTACCTTATTTACGGTGCTTTCAAAAGCCTGCTCAAAATAATATTTGATCATTTTCAATTAAATAACTAGCTATATTAATATTACTAGCTATCTACTTATATTAAAAACTGAGTATCTTTCTAACTATCTTTCTTTCTAACTATCTTTCTTTCTAACTATCTTTCTATGTCACGCTTCTTTCTCCTGAACGCCAATGACCTGAAAGTCGAACCAGGTACCGATAGATAGGTAATTTTTCAGGCTTCATTAGTTTCAATTGATATAATTATACGATTTTAATTAGCGAAGATATCAATTTATAAGTAGTCAAGTTTAAAGCGATTAAGCCTAATAAATGATTAAATATGAAATCCATTCTTGCAAACCGTCGTTGCTATGAAACAGTGATAACAATGATAATGAGAGTTTTGAATGAAGGCTTAACTAAATCAAACACGAAACTCATAAGCGGGCGACTTACGTAGTATTTTTATCGCTAGATACTTGTGATATTTTGAAACATTCATTTGTTGAAAAGCCATCTACCTATATTAAAAACTGAGTATCTATGTCTGCTTTTTTCTTTGAGCGAGCTGATTTTACTGAAACTTTCCTCACCATCTTCAAGGCGCGAAGCATCTCAATAATTCGAATGATTTTTTTGATGCAGGAAAAAAGTGAAGGCGTGAAGCGCCTGTTAGGGAGCCACCTTGGCGAGGAGTAGTTTCTTGAAATTTTCCTCACTACTTTCAAGGCACGAAGTGCCCGTGCAACGAATGGGCAACGTGCGTTTTATGTCTTGAAATCGAATGAAGATTAAATTATATCAAATAATATAACATCAGAATGAGGTAAAAGTTAGAGAGGGGGGACGTTGTGCATAAACACGTCGCAGGAAGCTAATCTAGCTACCCTGGCAGCTAGTATAACTATAATATTTGCTTACGTAATGCTTTTTCATCATCTTTTTTCACGAAAAAGTTGCGTATTGGATTTGTTATGTAAAAATTTCATCATAATAATTAGAAGCGTTTCGTAATGTTTTACGCAAACACAATTAAGCTATCTGATGCAAAATGTGAGACATAATTCTAAAACAAAACACATTTTGCATTTTACTGAAACTATAAATATTTTTAAGAAAGAAAATAAAATGAAAAACACATGCGTTATTTTGCGGGAAGTTTATGTTGCTTCCTTTGCAGTAAAACTGTACTGGCAGAGGAATAACATTTACAAAGTTTATTTAGTCTATTTAAACTTTTCTTAAGGGGTGAAATACAAAGGATTAGTCGAGATTCTAGAACCGATATACGGAACTGTCTTGTGACCTGCCAGAAATGTCAGCCGAATCAATAGAACCAAAATTCCAAACACAGATTAGATCGGTTGTTTTAACTAGAAAGTTCGATGACTTTTTCAAGTACTGTTCAAGATCCATGGATAGCGTCGGCTTAATTCTTGACATGGTAAAAGAAATGTTCGTATCTCCTGCGACTTACCAAAACAAGTGTTTATCTTAAGACTTTAAGAAGAAACAGACGGAGTGAGGAATACAAGTAGGATAATAAGTGTTTTTTCTTTAATTCTCTCTAAGAAAAAAAAGGTGTTGCATTTTCGGATCCTTACTTACTTTTGTTTCTTTTATTGTTGCATTATTTTTGTTTCTTATTTATTGATTTTTCTTAGTGCAATATTTTTTCAATACATTAAGCCTTTTATTTATTATACGTATTTATTTATTGTTTACAGTAAAGTTTTATTTTATTAACATTTTTTGGTAAAAAACATAACCGTAAAGCGTATCAGAAGGGAACAAGAATGATGTGTTGTTGTAAGTATAATTTGTTAAGGAAATTCTGAAAAATACAAAATACTTACACAAAAGCGTTCAGAAAACAAAAGAAAGGAAAAAAAAATGAAACTACAGCTTTTAAGATATCGCTTGTATTTATTTTTTATCAGCTAACTGCATATACATTGTTATTTTAGTATTCAAATTATTGATACAGCGTTTTTTTAAGAAGGTGTACAGCAAAGTTTTAATGTAATGTATGAAGATATCCTGGAATTGTTTGAAGAATCATGCTACCTCAATCGACTAGGACATTCTTGCCCAATATAACACACAGATCTACGACAAAGTTTTACCAGAAAAATCAACTGGTTCAATACTCGAGCGTTACTCTTTTCTGCAAGACAATAAATCCAGTGCACATTGACGACAACTTCCCCATTGCTGTTCAATAACCATAATTTTAGGTTTATCATCTTCTGCCAAAACAATCTGCTTGTTACCGGGACAAATTATTCAAAGCAGTGCCAAGAAAACATGTCGACTGACGGTTTAGAACAAACCGATTAGTTTCCAAAAAGGAGGTAAACGATCTCCTCCTGGAACAAAATCGAAAGCCTTGCCCAGAACTAAATAACTCATTTCGATCAGCTCTGAAGAAAATAAAGTGGATGCATCGTGATAAAGGATGCACAATAAATCAATCTCGTTAAAAAGCGCTATTAGTCGAAGTCCCCGACGAGAGTAAAGCTCGTTGAAATATGGATGCTCTTGAGTGACAGCCAAAGGGAAACACGAGCCTCGGGGGAGAATTATGCATTTTAGTCCGGAAAACGCTACTGTTGAAAGAGACGATGAGATACTCGATAACAGCTGCTGATTTTTTTTTAATACAGATGTGTATTTTTAAAGGATAAACACGTATCACAGTGCGTATTTTGTGAGCTTATCTCTCTTATTTACACTTATATTTATTTATTTAGTTAGCTGAAAATTTTCGCTACAGCATCTTTGTTTTTAACGACGTTTATTCCGCAATAAAATGTGTTTTTAAAGGGTTAATTCATGTTGTATGCTTTAAATTATCTACTTTTAAAGATGTTTGTGTATTGTCTTTGATTTATGCTCGAATTCAGTTCTATGGTTTCTTTAAACATTACAGAAACTTTAGAGATATATTAAAAACGTTGTTCAGTAAAAACTTGTGACATTAGTAAAGCTCGTTGAAATATGGATGGTCTTGAGTGACAGCTAAAGGAAAACACGAGCCTCGGGGGAGAATTATGCATTTTAGTCCAGAAACGCTACTGTTGAAAGAGACGATGAGATACTCGATAACAGCTGCTGATTTTTTTTTCCAATACAGATACCACAGTGCGTATTTAGGAGCTTATTTCTCTTATTTACACTTCTATTTATTTATTTTTTTATTTATTTAGTTAACCGAAATGTTTAGTTATAGCACCCTTGTTCTTACCGACGTTTATGCCGTACAGATGTGTATTTTTAAAGGGTTAAATTATGTTGTATGCTTTGAGTTATCTATTTTTAAAGACGTTTGGGCATTGCCTTTAATTTATGCTCAAATTTAGTTCTATGCTTTGTTTAAACGTTACAGAAACTAGAGATACATTTAAAAGCGTTGTTAAGTAAAAACTTGTGGCACTAGTAATGCTCTTTGAAATATGGACGGTAATGGGTGACAGCTAAAGGGAAACACGAGCCTCGGGGGAGAATTATGCATTTTAGTCCGGAAAACGCTACTGTTGAAAGAGACGAGAGAGTTCTGCCCTACTATGCTACTTCGAGGGATAAACACACTGTATGCTATTAATGTGTATATTGTAAGCTTTTATTTTTCTTATGTCCTTACATATTTATTTAACCAATATTTTGTCAGAGAATCCTGCATTTTTGTATTTTTTTTCCGTCATTTATTTATTGCCTTTGTGTATTTAAATACCTATACTTTGTTTTAAGATTTTTCATGAATGTAAGAAACTTTTATATTTAAGGAAAATGTAACATGCAGCATTAACAATGCATTGCAATTTTAGCATTTATAATAGAGAAGCACTGGCCTCAGGGGGGGAATTATGCATTTTTGTCTGGAAACGTTAGTGTTAAAAGAGACGATGCAACACTCGACAAAAGCTACTGGTTTAGTTTCGTGCAGATATGCATTTTTAATGGAGGAAAACATATTACAGTGTGACGACGTATTTTTTGAATTCTTTCTTATTTACGCTTTTATTTATTTATTTAGCTGGAGTTTTTTGTTACAGTATCTTTGTTTTTTTACCAGCGTTTATGCAATATAATGTGCGTTTTAAATAACTAAATCATGTTGTATACGTTTTTAATTAATTTCTTTTGAATTGTAAAAGTAGAAATTTTAGTTGATTACAGTAAAATTAATAGTTTTACAGTTTAGTACTATAAAAGTAGAAATTTTACAGTTTATTACTGAAAAATTAGCAATATTTACAATGTATTACTATAATATTAGCTGTATTATACTGTACAAACAACATTCATTTTTTAGTGTACGCTTTGTTCAAACATTACAGACACCTTAGACATACATTTAAACGCGTTGTTACTAGAAAATCTGTAGCGATAATAACGATCTTTGTATAATGGATGTTCGCGAGTGACAGTTAAAGAGAAACACGAGCCTCTGGGGAGAGTTATACATTTAAGTGTGGAAACGGTACTGCTAAAAGAGGCGATCAGATACTCGACAACAACTACTGATTTTTCTCTAAATACATATGTGCATTTTTTAGGATGTACACATTTCACAGTGCTTATTTTGTGAGCTTATCTCTGTTATTTATGCGTACATTAAGCAAAGCTTATTTTCATTTTTAACCCTTACATTATCTTCTATACTTTATTTAAAAATTTTTTGATATGCATAAGTTATATTTTACAGATAAATTTGGAATTATTGAAGCGGGCTGTTAAGCTAAAACTCTTAATGACATTAAAATGCAAATAATTTATTGCAAAATGTGTGGCCAAACATAAAAGACAAATTACTCAGTTTTCCTTTTTTATTTAGGCCTCCATTTATTTTGCTTTCAAATATTTTGTGTTAGACAACCTTGGTTTTGTATAATTATTTAATTTTTGCATGTTTTTAGCAATTATTATGAGTGTTTTTATCATACGTTTTGTTTAAATATTTTTCACAATACAAGCGTTAGTTTTTTAACAGGTGAATAACGTAGACTAAAACACCCCAAGTAGCACACTTCGTTTTTTAAAGGTTGTAAAATGGTTATTAACGTTGTGACAACGGATTAAAAACGTTTTTTGTGCTACCTGGGACGTTACTAGGTGAAAAAAAAAATTTAACGACAATAATGCTTAGTGAAAATTAATTCGGTCATGCACAGCAGAAAAATGATTCCCATAAGAAAATTATACGTATTTCCCAAAAGCTAATGTTAAGAGATGAGATGATACTCATAAAGATCCTGGTGCTTTTCGTGCCATACATATATACCTTTTTAAAGTATTAAAATATAGAACACAGTTTATGCGTATTTGGAGACTTTTATCTTTTTTACTTAAACTCACATGTTTTAAGTTAGCTAAGATTTCGCTTTAAAGCCTCTTTCTGTTCTAGAGTTATTTTTTTACCTCCGTTTAAGCAGCATTTATGTGTATTTAAATGGCTAATTTATGTTTATATACACAAGAGTTGTACATTTTATAGAACAAACTGAACATAAAGAAAAGTGTGTTGTTAAGTAAAGCTTCTAGCGGGAGTAACACTTGTTAAAAATATTTGGTAATGCTTAATAAGAAAACGATCCTCGGGGGAGAATGGGGCATTTTACACTGAAAGTGCTCAAATTTTAATGTAATACTCGAAAGTCAATGAAATTGTGTGCGGTTTTTTTTTTGCATAAAACATGCATATTTAAGGAGGTAAAACACTGCACCATGTTAATGCGTATTTTTTACTTTTATCTTCCCTGTTGATCAGTCTATTTGCTTAGTTTGCCAATATTTGTGTTCAATTTGCGACTTTTCTATTTTTTGTTGTTTATGCGACGTTTAAGTGCATTTTAACAGATATAACTCCTGATCTTTGTTGTTTTGTCTTTAATTGCATAAAATACTTCAGTTATATAATTTACTAAAATAATAAAAGGCAATAATTTAATCTAAATTAACTGTGAGTTTGAAATAATTTTGGATTATACCTTACTGGTTTTTCTGAACTTTATTTATTTACTATTTTTCCGGCGTTTTTGTGACGCTTATTTGTTACCAAATTTAATGTTTTGGTTAAAAATATTTCGTGTAATGCAAGAATAATTCCTGCAAGAAATGAAAAGTAACAAATTCATGTTATTAAGTTGCATTTGTGAATTGGCACTAATAAGAAATTAGTTATGCATAACGGAAAAATAACAGTCCTGCGAAAATGATGCATTTAGTAAGAAAAAACTCCTTCTAAAACACAATGTACATAACAGGTAAAATGATGCTCAAAAGATAATTATGCAATTTAGTACGGAAATGCTAAAGGTGAGAGGTTACAGTACCTTTCTAACAAATTTATATACTTTTCGTGAAAGGCCCAATTCTTTGAAACCTTTGTTTCTGCACTTATTTAGCATTTAATATTTGTTTTTTTTCAAACATTTAACATTTCGCCCACTTTTTTTGAAAATTCGAAAAAATTAAGAAATCTTCAATTTTTTAAAAACCCCACGTCTTTTTTTTTTTTTTTTTTTTGCACCTATTTAAAAATTTCTTTTTGCTAAATGATAACAAGAATTACCCTTAAAAATCTATGCATTCATTTTCTTATATATTGATTTGAAAATATTCTGTGACATATTACGTAAGAAATTGATGTTTATTTTTAAAGGTTTATCAAGCTTTAAAGAATTTAGTAATTTATGAAATGATTATTCAATGCGCAGTTTTGTTCAATATATTTTCCTGAGTGCAAAAAATTATATCTTGTAGAAAAAAATCCTTAGCGTTTCAAGTAACATGGAAACACTAAAAATTGATTATCGAGAAAAAGTACTTTAAAGTTTTGCTTTTCCATAGCGTGGATGCCCTAAAGTCACTCATAACTTTTTAAATAATTGAGCTAGAATAATGGGATTTTTCCGAGTGTTTTAAATAACTTTTACTTTTGAAATAAGTAATAACATTTTTTTGATCGTTTGGTCATTTTTGAGGTACTGTCACCCCCTTAAGTAAAAGCCACACAAGAGCTTGTTTTTTTTTTTTCATGTAAAATATGCATTTTAAAAGGGAAAAAAACACTCATTGAAGTCAATGAATACTTTAAGTGCTAAAATAAATTAAATGCCTGTAAATTTGTATCATTTCTAAAAATATGCCATAATATGAAGAACATGTACGAACCTGAAGTATTTTTTTTAAATAACGTTACGTAAATAGGAACATTTTTTTGAAATCTCAACACATGAGAAGACACAAAAAAAATATCTATTCAATAATTTATACATTTTGCTGTGAGAAATCGATAATATTTTTCGTGAAATATAAAATAAATAAACGAAGAAATAAAAAAAGAACCAGCAGGTCCCCCTTCTTTCCCCAGTAAATATAACTATTGCAGATAAAGAGGGATATTTTTTGAATTCTTGAGGATAGAATATTTATAATTTGAAGGGTTTAATGAACGCCAGAAACGACTAATTAAAAACATGTTTTGAAATTTCTGATTTTTTTTTCTTAAAGAAAAATATTTCCTTTTTTTTTTGAAAAAATATTTAAAATTTGTATGCAGCACCATCTTTTTAAAGTACTATCACAGAAATATTGCAAAAGTTTAAATGACTAAATGCAAAAATTTTTTAAGAATGTTGTTTTTATTTTATTTCATTTTTTAGGCGTGCATATGAACGTAGATAAGAACTTGTAACATGTAACGCAATACTTGTGACTGTAACTTGACTTTTAAAATTGTCTTCTCGTTCCTACACAGCGATGCTTTTTGTATGAAATAGTTTCTTAATATGAACTGACAATGTATGCTTCTTATCATTGGACTATAGCTTACTTGCTACTTCACTTTTCTAACTTTGCTATGTTACTAAAAGAAAAACTCCAAAACGAAAAGGCTAAATAGTAGTTTTTTGCTGCATTTGCTCCTCTTTAAAAAAATATTTTCTAAAAAATTACTTCGTTTGGATCTCATCCAAAGAAACATCATGATAAACTTTATCAGTGTTGTGAGTTGTAGGAAACTCTGGCCCCAAAGCCCATCCTTCTACAATTTCACAATTTTTTCTTCAGAATTATTATCTTTTGTTTCCAAAAAAGATACTTTCACTTTCTTATTTCTTCAAACTATCTCAGTAAGATTCTAATCGCACACATGACTGATGCTTACTTTTAAGTTGAAGAAAAAAATCAGAGTTTAAAAAAAGATCAGGAAACACGTAAAAAAAGTAATTTTTCTTTTCTTCTTAAACTTTCCTCTGAAGCTTTTTGTTTCCGGTTCTTGAGCCGTCATGTTTTGTTTTCCTTTTTTTCTTGCTCATAAGTTACGTCGCTTTCTTCTGATTCGTTGAAATTTGCAAATTTTTATTTTAGAGGAATTTTTATGGCAATTGGTTGTGGTCCTTTCTTTTTCGCTAAGGTTACTTTGGTCGATGATGCTTTTTTTATTAGTATAAATACTGAAGTTCTTGAAATAAAGGGAGTATTTTTTCTCGTATTTTTTGCATTGTAGTAAAATGTATTTTCTTTTATGTACATATTAGTTCATCTTACCTGAAATTTACTAGACAAAGGAAAAAAAAAGAATTACTCACTTTTTTTTACGTAAGAATATTTGATATTATTTGCAATTTACAACATTTGTAGAAAGTTCAAAGCAGAAAAATGTACTTTCATTGCAGTTTGTTTTAGTTTAAAAAATGTAAGTAAACATTGGTCAATTAAATTCTGTTAAAAGTAATTCAAATAAAAAACAAACAAACATTAGTTTTGATTTAAAAATATGTGCTTTCATTGCAGTTTGTTTTAGTTTAAAAAATGTAAGTAAACATTGGTCAATTAAATTCTGTTAAAAGTAATTCAAATAAAAAACAAACAAGCATTAGTTTTGATTTAAAAATATGTAAACAAATGTTAAATAATGATAATGTCACAAAGTCACTGCAGAAAGTGCAGCTAAAATGATAGGTGTGTTGTGTATTTTTTTAATTTGCCATTTTCATTATTTCTTCTATTTAACTACTTATACTAAAAACTGAGTATCTTTCTATCTTCATTTCTTTCTTTCGATGCCATGAACTGAAAGTCGAACCTTGTATAGATAGATTGGTAATTTTTCAGGCTTTATTTGTTTTAATTTATATAATTATACGATTTTAATTAACGAAGATATCAATTAATAAGTAGTCAAATTTAAGCTAAAGTAGAGTAATTAAAATTCAAAGTTGTATGGTTTGCAGTTGTTGCAGCTTTTTTTTTTTCTGGTTTTGATGTTCAGTGAGCGTATAAAGTTGGTCAAATGACATCTACATTTTGATGTACCAAGTTTCATTTGTTCACCTGTATCCATTGCTTACCATTATCCAGAGTGTTCATTTTTTAAAACGTAACATAGCCCCTTCCTCCTCCAAGTCCTTCAATTATGTTGAATTCTCACAATGAGTGGGTTTTTAAAGAGAAAATCACAGATAGGGGGGGGGGGCTATAGTTGAAACTGATCCATCTATGAATCTGAACAAGAAGAAAGCAGACACATTTTCCCGATACCCCTATTAAGTTTAAACGTAACATAAAAGCTAATAAATTTGCGTGCTAAAACTTCGTTTGTTATGTCTGCAACGGTAGAACTGCCCTTTGAAAAGAAATAATGTGCATGTACGATATAAGCCTCTATACTGCAAAAAGTGTAGCTGTTGTTTTTACTGGCCGCCAAGGTTCTAATTTAAAACTGCAACATAACCGGTAATAAGCAGTAAAATTAGCAATTTTAGTTTCTTACTGTAAATTTAGAAATTTTACAGTTTATTGCCGCAAAATGTAGCTACATTATACTGTAAAAACAACAGTATAATACTGGCAGCAGAGGTTCCAGTTTAAAGCTGTAAAATGCACTGTAATAAACTGTAAAGTTAGCAATTTTGCATTTTATTACTTTAAAAGTAGCACCTTTAGTTTAGTACTGTAAGAGTAGAAATTTTACAGTTTATTACTCCAAAATTAGCAATTTTTACAGTTTATTACAATAAAATTAGCTGTATTATACTGTAAAAACATCATTCATTTTTTACAGTGTACACATTTGACCTTTATTATTATTCTATATACATTGAAACACTTTAAACGCAATAAAATGAGATAAAGAAATGTATTAAATAAATAAGCATATGAAATTTAATTTGCAATTGACTTCTAAATCTGGAATTAGATCCAATTAATTTCCGCGTTCAACAAAGAAATGCGGATGTAACTTTCACGAGCTTATAATTTCCACGTTTCACTAATGCATTATTTCCATAGGAAAAGCGGCTTTCATACCAAGCGGAAAAGAAAAATACATTCGGATACAAAATTGGATGAGCGTAGAAATGTCTTTAGCTAGTTTCACTTTTAAGCATCCCTTGGGTAATGTTCTGAGAAAAACTTAAAATTCGCGAAGTGCACGTAAATAGAGGAAAAAGAATGCCCTCAGGGCGTATCTTCCGTTGCATCCACATCAGATTATTAAAATATTTGAAAAGAGCCGCTCGCTTGCATGATTCTTATACAAAAATGCTTTCAGATATTTCGAACTAAAAATAATACATGTTGTATCGTTTTTCCTTTTGATAGCGATATCTTGCAGTATATAGGACGAAAAATGCAGATTTAGTGTTTGGTCGATTTTTAACTTCTGGTTCTGGAAAGGCTTCAACATAATATATTGTGGCATTAATTTTTAACTTTCCTTTTTGCAACATGTTTAGAAACCTGTTTAGCTTGTCAATACGTTGGTTGATTAAAAACAAGTATTAACCGTTTCAAGGAATTAATTAGTTGACAAATTTTCCTCTTTTTAAAATTAAGTAACGTTATTCTGAAAAGTATATAATTTAGAAAATTATGAAAAAGATAACCAAGCAACGTAGTCACACTTGAGCCAGAGCGCTAATATTTAAAAGCAGCAAAATTCCGATAATTTAGTAAGCGAACAGACGAAACGTTTAATTTTCACAACTAAAGCAAATATAAACCGCGCATTACAGCAAACTCAACTGCAACAAATGTATCAATAGCTGCACATAACAAAGGTTCAAAATTTGATAGAATTCTTGTTTTATTGCATGAGTATTAAGAAGAACATTGACTTATTTTGTATAACTCAATTAAATTTTAAATAATTTTATTTAAAAAAAATATTAAGAGATATTTGGAAACTAGCGAGGTTTATCTTATTTTTTTTCAAATACCTTTTTTCTTAATTACCTTAACCGGTTCTGTCCCAAATTAATTTAGCAAATTACAAGAAAACAGTAGGGTCTAAGGCCCCTTACTCCTTAATGCCTCTAAGGAAACTGTTTCTGGTTGCAGGTACCATCTGTCGGCCTTTCAGTGAAGTATAAGGACTGGGTAAAAAATTCAGCATGATTCCAGCAATATAGGATTCATAATACGAAACTAATATAAGCGGGACTTTTGAGTCCCGTCGGGACATTTAAGGGTTAAAGAAATGTCCATAGTCATTATTAATCCTTAAGACGTTTGCTAACTTTTTACGTTAATATGTTTACTAAAATCTTACATTTGCTTTATTGCTATTTTTTTAAAAAACGTCTAAACCGGGTTAAACTTTTTCACTTGTGGGAAATTTGACACATCATAAAGGAGGTTTGACTGATATAAATTAAAATTTGAAAAAATAATGCTATTGCAAGAGTGGGAAATACTTACGCTTAAAGAAAATCCGTAAATTGTAAAATGAGTTTGAACCAGTGCAGGGTATACTTGCTAAAAATACCACAGTCAGTTTTCATTTTGAAGGCAACTTTTCTTTTGCTTCTATTGATCATTGAATGAAGGAACTTTCTGTCATTTGTTTTAGACAAAAACACTTTTTTTTCCAAGAAAAATACATTTAAATTAACTACAACAGATCTTCTATGAAAATTCGGTGACAGGAAAAAACTTCCCCTAGGAAAAAATGTCCCCGGAAAAAACGTAATTGATTTGGTAAATATTTTACTAGAAACCTCCAATTTCAATGTTATAACAATTGGCTGGAGATCTTTAACCCGAGAGAACTCGCGGAAGTCTATAACCCCAATCACTCTACAAATTATAATTAACAAAAAAGTAGCCAACTGTTCATTTTTTCTTCATCATAAGCTGCATTTTACCCCCCCCCCTTTTCCATCCACCTTTTGTTAGCAGTTTAAAGGTATTTCAGAGATGTGTGCTCCATTGATGAACGTTTTGTTAGTTACTGGGGATCCCTTTTGTTTGTTTCACAGATCAAGCATTTCGCGTTGCTACTACTGTTAGTTTGTTTCTTGTCGTCCAACGATGAAGTTTTTTCATGTATATAGAGGATAGGCCGAAAATGACTTTTTTTTTTCGATGATGGGTAATGCGGAAAAGGTGCCATTATTGAAGCAAAGTGCACGTAAACAATTGGAAATTTTTTGGTTAATTTCTTGATATGCCGCAATTGCGTTGAAGTTTGGAAAAAATGCAATTTTTGATAGTTTTAGACAACTATTAAAGATATAATTATTTTTTTGGTTTCGATAATCCGTAAGGCGAAAAAGGTGCCATTAGGGGCATAAAATGCACTCAAAAAATTTGAGGTGTGTAGTACAATGTCTTCTACACATGCGTAAAAGTTTTGGAAATTTCCTGTTTTTTCCCACGTTTTTAATAAATTTTGTCGAAACGTTACAATCCTGTTTTCCCCGTAATTATCTTAAATAGTTGTATTGTTTGTCACATATGATGCATTTTAGCTGTTTGGTACTAATAATTTAGATACTTATTGCTTGTAAATTTTTAAGTTTGAAATATGCTATTAAAAATTATTGCAGTTCTCTCAAATTTGGATCACTGAGTAGATTACGATAATCACTTTGTTGATGTTTTTGTGTTATCATGGGTCTTAAATGTGCATTTGCAAAAGAAGAGAAGCAACACCTTTTAAAATGTTAATAGGTACCTAATCATTGAAAAGTTATTTTAAAAGAAAAAATTACGATTTCATATTAACTATACTATTTGGTATTTATTTCACACAAAAATATTATCTTATATCAATATTTTTTATATGATCACTTATAAAACATCTGTCTATCACAGGCATTATGCTGTTTAAATAATAACTAAATGTATGAAATAATAAAAATAAATATACTAAAATTGCGCATGTACAACTTTTGGAAAACAAGATAAATACTTTAAGTTCTAAAAACTGCAAAAATATCCTCAAAGCCTCGGGGTCGTATTGTGACAGTTTCATCCCTGAACGTGTTCGGTAAGGAGTTTTTTTATCCGTACATAGAGAAAACTGTGAAAGAAAAAAAAATCCTTCATTTTTTCTGTGAAAACCTATTTTCTTCACAGGAGATTATAAAAGGTGTGAAACAGTTTTCCCTTTTCCATGTTTGTGCTTGTCTGATTTTCTTCACAGGTTTCCAGTTTCCCACTGAATTTATTCTTAGTCTTTTATGCTCACACGAACTGCGATAGAGGGTAAATATAAGACTCTATAAGGATAAGGGAAGGATTTATTTGCACTCAAGCTTAATGAAAACTTAAAGTATAGATAGAACTTTTACGTAAGGTGTAGATTGACATTAAATTTCAGCGAAAGTAATAATATTTATTTAAATTAAATGGCCTTATGGAAGAATTAAAGTATGTTTCCCATATTAAAAAAAAAAAGCTAATCGTTTAGCCCTCTCTTAAGCGAAAAATATTCTAATTGAGAAGAAAAATCTGCTTTTGCTTTTTGGAAAAAGACCATTTTATTTTCTTAAGTATTAGTGTTTATCTTAATAACAAAATATAATACTTAAAGTTATTCAAATTGAAATATTTTTTTTTATATTGTTACTAAATTTAGCTAAGATATATGTTCCAATTTAGTAGTAATGGGAGCTATAATTTATGTTGAATGCCTGTAATCTTATTCTTCAAAAGAGAAGACAATAATAATAAATAAGAAAATAGAAAACACTTTTATGAGGTAACTATGAGCCTGGGACAATAAATTGGTCTTTTCTGGAGACTTAACCCTATATATAAATAAAATACATTGCTGTTTGTATGTTCAACCAAAGAATTACTGTATAAAAATAAATAAATAAAACATAGATAACTAAGTCATGTCTGTTTTTTAAACCGCATGCATTTTCTTTTATTTTCTTTCTTTTTTTTAATTTTCAATTTTAAAATGCGATTATACCATACTATTTCCAAAAAAAATGTTTTATATTGTTAAGCAAGACAACTGCGTCATTTTTTCCCGGAATAAAAAAAAATACTGTTGAAGAACAAGGGATTATTCTCATTACGAAAAATTATTCAAGCATTTTTTCTTACTCCCTAATGATTTTTCCTCACCCACCATTGAACCGAAAAACAATAATTCCTAATTGCTGGTAACAAAACATCGTTAATTACCACCTCATTAAAAACTCTTTCATTGTTACCCCAACGCAAAAGTCATTTAAAATCTATGTACTGTAAGATTGTATCGTTCCGTTAAAGTCTTTTAATGGTGGGAGGTTCAGGAGAGTAGCGGTCTCATTTGTCAGGGATTGTATCCCTTGATGCATTTTCAAAGGATTTCCATCCGCTTCAAGGAATCTTTCCGACGTCCATTTTAAGTTCTTTTTTTATCTTCTTATGGGCTTTTAGACTCACGATCTCGAGCAGAAATGTCATATGGTATTTTGAGAGCTATTTTTGGAAATGTAAGAAACGACGATGGAAATATTTCAAATATGTCTAATAAGAATAAGAGCATTTTAAATTTTATTCCGATTTCCTTTACCCATGTGTTTGAACATTAGATAAAATCAAAGATTTTCTACTGATTATTTTTATAATATAGGTCTTGAGCGATAATAAAGCAATAATATATTTCAGCGAAGTAAAAAAAAATCATACGGTATTTTGAGCGTTATTTTTGGAAATGTAAGAAACGACGATGGAAATATTTCAAATATGTCTAATAAGAATAAGAGCATTTTAAATTTTACTCCGATTTTCTTTACCCATGTGTTTGCATATTGGATAAAATCAAAGGTTTTCTACTGATTATTTTTATCTCCTAGGTTTTGAGCAATAATAAGTTTCAGATAAGTTTAAAAAAAAAAAAAGCACCTTTCATTAGTTTCCTCTGATAGTTAAACTTTCTCCCACACTGAAAAATGAACTGTTGTTTTCACTCCTTAATAATACTGACAGCCGAGGCTTCAATTTAAAACTATAAAAAGCACAGTATCAAACTGGAAAACTTGTGGTTTTACAGTTTATTACTATAAAATTAATAATTTTGCAGTTTATTACTGTAAAAATAGCAATTCTACAGTTAATTACTGTTAAGTTAGCAATTTTTACAGTTCATTACTATAAAATTAGCTGTATTATACTGTAAAAACAACATCAATTTTTTAAAGTGCACTTGTGAATATTATTCATCCGCATGCAGACAAAAATGCAACTAGGCTTAATAAACAGTCCAGGTTGCTCGATGTGTATGATGCTTTGCAGTTGATGAGGTATGATATATTCAAATCATACCATTAAATTAATTCATTTCTGAATTAGTTTATTGGTAATTAAATCAGAGATTAAATATCTTTAATCTCTGAATTATTTGGTCAAATAATTAGAAAATACAAATTCTCTATGCATTTACCTCTTATGACTGAAACCTAAAAATCATTAAAAATATATCCATACTATTTTTTTAGCTCGTAGAACAAAATATTTGTACTGTAATGCTCAACGCTGGCACAACGTTTCAGGCAATTTTTTGAAGAATTGTTGTGGGTATCATGTTTGACATGGTGTAAGGTACGACAAAATCGGTTTTGGAAAAACAATGCATTTAAGATTCAAAAGCGCAGCACATTTATTTATTTATTTATTTTTTCAAAAACAAACAAACAAACAAACAAACAAAATCTCTCTATATTAAACGGTTAAGATTTTTTTTTTACATAGTAAGAGTTGTAAATCTTTTCAACTTGTTCTCCTTATACTTATTTATCATTTTTTTTTAGAGTAAGAGTTTTATTCGTATTGTGTTTGAAATATACATTTGTTGTAACAAATGCAATAATTTTCGACACGTGTAAGAACATTATTATATCTTATTATTGCTTACTATTTTGGTTACTTATTAATAATAAGCATTGATACAAGTTAAATGTAAAGGGAAAAAATATTGCCCACCTCTTGTTGCCAAATTTCAAAGCATATGATTGTTATGAATTTAATTTGAAAAAAAAAAAAAACGCCAGCTAAAGCTTTCTTTAATATTTTTCAAATAAATTCATTGTATTTAAAAACTCTACTAAAATAAATATACTTCCGGTATCAACATCTAGCACCCCGTTCGTTCTTGTGGATTCTTCTTAACACGAAATCTGCTGTAAAACTTCATAAATATTAACTTCATAAATATAAATTAAAACAAAAGTAAGTTATTGTTAGAAAGCAGATATTTCAGGCATTTAGAATTTAATACAAAAATAAAATCGCTCATATTAATCAAAATTGGAGCTTTTACATTAGTCATGATTCATTAAACTGAAAGTTTTTTTCTAACTTAAATTCAGAAATGTCAATTCATATTTCCAACTTTAACCTATAATTAATGTATTTCCTTAAACTGACAAAAATTGTAGAACTTGAGAGCAAGTAATTAATCAATAAGTAGTATCTATGCATTGTCATTTTTCATTCTTTTTTCTGATACTTACATCTAAATAATTCTTGTCCCGCTCCAATAAGGTATCTTAAACATGCCTTCCATCATGTCCACATAATTAAGCATGGATCATCGTTCCCGATTACATGATTGGGTGAACTCCGGTCTTGCAATTTTAACATAATATGAACTACGGTTCGTTAATTCCTTTTCGAGAGCACGTGATGAAGCATATCATCGTCACTACGTGATGTATATATTCTGCGCTTTGACGTGATCATATATTTATGGATTGTTTTTAAGAATTCATACTTTTTTGCTAATTGCAAGCATTGTTATGATGTAAGTATTTTGAACCAAAATTTGAGGAATTTGTATATATATAAATGTACTAGCTTATTATCCGGTGTTGCCCGGGTGCTTATTAATACAACATAGCTTATTATAACTGTTTTTAACATGCTAAAATGACATAAGTGAGACTTAAATTGATAATTCATTGTTAAACGTATTCTTTGCTGGAAAATACTCATATTTAAATGTGTTAACTTTTATCAAATCGTGTGCATAAAGGCTTATCTATATTACTCAATATGTTCACAATGGAAAGAAAGTGGCCATTTTGAGACAAAAAATTTGAATTTTGAGCTAATTTCAAAACTCCATCTATGTGAATTCTAGTGCATCAAGGAACCTATGTGCCAAGTTTGATTAAAATCCGACGAAAATTGTGGATTTGTATAAAAACAAACAAACATACAAACAAGTATGTATTATATTTATGCCCATATGGCTCTAAATAAATTTGAAATAAATTACTTTACGGAAAAAGAAATAAAGCAAGAAAAAGAAACATTAATTGCATTTAAAGTAGCACTTGAATAATAGAAAACGTGTTTGATAATACACCAGGGCATTTCCAAGCAAATATTACCTTTTTTCGGCTATCTTAGATTTTTTAACGATTGACCCTAAAAACTAAGCAGTGTTTTTTTGTTTTTCCTTGTTCATGTTAATACTAATAATACCTCATTAAGTTTTAGAGAGTGAATTATTGTTTACAGAAGAAATATTTTCGTTACACCTTGCGCTAAATCAAAAGAGAAATAATTTTTGTGCTACTATATATCTAAAATGAAATTATGTTTCGTTCCTTAGGGATTTAAAATTTCGCAACATTGTTTTCTAAACTCCAAAATATTTATTTAATAGTAAGATACTTTAAGAGTAATCAAATCTATTTTAGGAAAATGCAAAATATAATACTGCATGCAAATAGAGAAATGTTCTGCCAATCAAAAATACGCGTGAAACGTCTATTTTTCTTTACAAGACTAATATTGATAAACATAGTTTTGAAAATGGTACATCGTTCGTTTATTTTTCTGCATAAGAAGGCAGTTTATTTTCCCAAACTGAACATTCATACCAATTCCCAAGTTAATTTGCTTTCTGATTCTGATTCCCTCTTCTAATTGTAACTGTCATTGTTTTTTTCCTTCTATGCAGGCATTGTGATTTATAAGATCTTCTACATAAATAATCTTAAATTTGTGTTTCCTTATTTCTGCTTCAGACTAAAGAAACTAAAGACAAATTAGGGATTTATTGTTCAAATTAGAATGAGAAGATGAATTGGAATTCCAACATCGTTTCCTTTTTCTCTGTTCACTTTCATTCTTTATTCAGCATTCCTCTGCCAAGATACTCCACTATTAGTTACAGGACGTGTTCTTTGTGACACTAACAAGGAGAACTTTAACTGTAATTACACGGAGATTTCTTATCAAGCTTACTTGCTTCCATGCTCATTTCGAAAGGGTCAGGAAAGGGCCCCTCTCCTTGGCTTTTGAAAATCAATGTACTGACGTACAATTTTAATTTATTTTTTCGTAGCCCAAATATTGAGTTGATAATCCCCCCCCCCTTATCAATCATGGAAAAATCTGCTTGATTTTGCGAAATGCGAAAAGGAGTCTGGTAACTTTTTCGGTGTTTGAAGTCTGTCGAAAAGTGATTAATTTTAAAGTGACTTATTTCCAGATCTGTTTTTTTTTTTTTTTTTTTTTTTAATAAATCGTTGTACAAGTATTAAGGCAGATATGTCAATCTTTTTCATACTAAAACATAAGTCATAGGTACTTTTCAAGTTTTGAAACAATTATTTCAATGAAATAAAGTTTTTGTTAGCCGCTAATTTGAAACATACTGCGCGAAGTACAACTCTTCTGTAAAACAAGAAATTAACCTATTTTGTTCCTAGAGTAGAAAAATAATGAATGTTTAAAATGACGACAAATTACATTAATCACAGGTCGACAAATTATTTATTTAATTCAAAATAAAAATTTTTGTACATATTTAGAGTGTTTTAGCAACATTTTGAAAGATTTAAACACAAGTAAATTTTTGATTTATTTAACTAAGTACATTTAACACATGAATACTTGTACACACAAGATTATGTACAATTGAGGTTACTGTTTCCGGTAAATTCTGAGAGCAGCGTCTAAAATTGTAGTTTTGAGAAAATCAACTTTATAACTCAGTGAAAACATTAGTGCAAAAAGGTAAACAAACGAGATTTACAAAATTTTGCTATTTAGAACATATCTTCCGATCTGCCAGGACTTTTTTACGGGTGTTGTTTTAAAATGTTCCCATTATTTCCCACTTCAAACTAGTTAAGTACAAAAAATTAATTTTTCGAACTCCAAAAAGGTAATAAACCCCTTTTTAAAATTTACCGCTATCTAGAGAACATATGAAACTTGAAGTGTGTGATCATTCCTAAATGTTCAAATTTAGAATAAAAACGTGCACTCTGAGTTCAAAAGGTTAATATGCATCGAATAAGCGTTTTTATAAAGTATATGCTAAACATGTACTTGAATTTGTATTTGTTGTGAGTTTTGAGCACTTATTGTTCTTTTATTATGCTGTCTACGTTGAAAATATGTGCCTATTAACCCTCGTGGGTTCCTTGGGGTCATATGTGACCCCAATGCAATTTCTGTTTAATATATTTTGTTAATCAACCATTTGTTTTAATGGCATTTTGTGGCTTTTATTCTTCTAGTTTTCTATTCAAAATAATGCTATTATTGTGTTCTATTTTTCCCGAATTGCATTTTTTGCACATAAGACCCTTGGGGTCACTTCCCCAGAAGGCCAAAAAAAGAGGACGTTGCTACTTTTGTCCAAGAGAACTGGACAGAAAATGCATTGAAAAATGTTATAAGTGTTTGAAATTCACTTGCAAAAATCATGTTTTTTCAGGTCTGTAACAGATGTAAATAAATCTACAGTTATTGTAAGTTTTGCTCTAAAATTATAATTTTAATTCATAAACTAAATTTTACTTTAATTGTATCTTTTTATTTTTTGTTTTTTTAGCATTAAAAAGTGTGTGAACTTAAATAATGCATGTAACATTCAATAATTATAATGAATTAATTAAAGGAAGCATTGGGGTCGTTTATGACCCCAAGGGTCTTGAGTGTAACTGAAATGGGAGGGACCCACGAGGGTTAAAAACCAGACGTGCACTGCTAAACTGTTGTTTTTACAGTATAATACTGGCAGCAGGGGTTCCAGTTTAAAACTGCAAAATGCACAGTAATAAACTACAATATTAGCAATTTTAAAGCACAAATTTTAGTTTGTTCCTACAACTTTTCAGTTTAATAACACAAAATTAGCTATACTACACTGTAAAAACACCAGTAAAATACTGATGGCAGAGGTTCCAGTTTAAAACTGTAAATTGCTCAGTAATCAACTCAAAATTTAGCAATTTACAGTTTATTACTGTAAAGTTAGTCATTTTTAGTTTGTTAAAATATACACATAAATAATAATACAATAAAATTAGCTGCTTTATACTGTAAAAACAATTTAATTTTTTTAAGTGTGATTTTGATTGTTTCTGTCAAACCTCACACTCAAACTAAAGTAAAACACTAATACTACTTTCCAAAACATCATCAGCCCCTGCAAGTAACCCGTTTTAATCAGTCCCTAGATAGCTTCATCAAGAATACAGCGTTCCGTCCGATTACAATGGCGAATGAACACGAGGCAAGTGTTGAAGTAGTACATGCACCGAATCCGAAGATGGTACCTTAGTGAGCGCGATGCAGCCCATATGTTATTACAGGCACGTCCTAGATTCACTTTATGCATTTACCTATATTCTATTCTGGAGTTCCCGTTTAGTTAGCTTCTGCGTGACGAGCAATTTAAACTGCGATGTTTGATTAAAATTTGGCTCTCTCTCATCAGTTCCTTTTATAAAACGTAATCGATGTGTAGTGAACATATCACCTTTCAATAACGCCGTATCTAAAAAATGAACAATTTTGTAGTATGCCTGCTGTGAAAAGTAAGTTATTTTTACAGTATTATACTAAAAGCAGAAGTTTCAGTTTTAAACTGTAAAAGCGCAGTACTAAACTGTAAAACTAGCTATTTTACAGTTCATTACTGTAAAATTAGCAATAGTACCATAGCATTAGCTGTATTATACTGTAAAAACATCATAATACTGACAGCAGAAGTTTCAGTTTAAAACTGTAAAATGCACAGTAATAAGCTGAAACTAGCCATTTCACAGTTTATTACTGTAAGGTAGCAATTTTACAGTTTATTACTGTAAAATTACTGTAAAGTTTTTTATATTACACTATAAAAATAACATTCATTTTTTACAGTGTTGCACATTCCTGCAAGATCCCAGATAACTCAATATTTCTATAACTCAATACTTCGTCGCTGTAGAGCGAAAGTTTCGGGCTTGTATTTTCTGTCCAATGCAACTTTTTCAAGAAAATCTGACTTTTTTCTCTGTTTCAAGAAGAAGTGTCAGTTTTTTGCATACAAACAGTTTAACCAGGTAACTTTGCATACAATTTTATTACATGATACATTAGTGTTTAACTTTTAAATCGCTGTTCTAAAAAATCTCGTTTTTTTTTTTTTTTTTGAGATATGACTTTTTTAAAAGGAGTTACCATCTCTTTCACATAAAAAACCCTCAACAACTCAAACTGAAATTCAGTGATCAAGGTATAGGTAGGAGTAAAGTATCATTTAAAATGTGTAAACAGAAGACTTAAATATGGTCACAATTTAAGCCATACTTCGGTTAACTCATTATCAAGAAGTTGTGATTTCCTTAACAAATAAAGAATACATTCTACAAATGTTAGTAGAGTATGCTGACCAATGAATAAAAATTTTGTTTATTCATTCAATAATTTATTTTAAAAAAGATTATGAAAATTATCTAATTAGCTGTAAAATAGAAGTAATATTAATATGAATTGAATTTATACGCATTAGAAAAGTTAAAAATAAATGATTGAAGTGAAAGAAATGAATTTAATAATTAATTACGTAATGTTAAACGATTACATCTTTAAAACAAATTGAAAGTGTATAGAGAATAGAGTAACCCAATGAAAACTAAATGCTTTCTATTCACTTTCCAACAAGATATGTTTAGAAAATATTGTGCAAAAATCTGTGTTCTGTAAAAAATTACAATACTGATGCATCAAACTATTTAAATTTATTAAAGCCCATTTTTGTTAATGAATCATTATATCCCGAGGGCATAAAAACCTAAAACTAAACAGAGTCTTTGAAACCTATTGTTCTCAGGTGATTGCCTAAAATACACTTTTATCAAAATCGAAATCAGAAACAAGGGAAAATGCCTCATGGATACAGAAGCTATAAAATAAACGAAATCATTGATTATTACTAAAGGGAAACTTCTTTTTGATGATGAAACTATCTGTTTTTCATTAAGAGACGCAAATGGTCTCTTAAAATCAATACAGCGCATTAAAAAGAATAAACGTATTTATTTAATGCACGATGTTGCATGCGGGTCATGAGAACCGGTTTTATTTGATTTGAATACGAATACGATTGCTCTTATCAAACGTGTGGCAAAGTGACTTAATTACTTTGAGTTCGTTGCCACTGAAAAAGTTAGAAATAAAACATCCTATTAAAGGCGGACAAAATGCAAATAAATATCGTATTCGTTATGATATTAGTTAAAAAAATTTCGTATAATTATATACTATTAGCATTATACCAAAAAAGGAGCTAAAATCTATATTGGAAATGGTTTAATAACCTATCGATTAACAAAAAATTATAACTATTTAATTATATTAATCGGATGTAAAGAATAAATCGCAGTTCATTAGCATAAAGACATACAATTTCCTTCATTAAAAAGGCCTTGGATTATTTATTAAAATCCTTCTTTCTTTAGTTCTTGCTAACTAAAAAGGTGTTAAGAATTTCATTTTACCCTCAAAAATAAACTCACTCTATTGGTATAAAAGTTTAAATTATGCATTATTTTTTCCCATGTGAGGGAAAGAAACTAATTACGTTTTTTCATTTGAGGTAAATACAAATATGTGAAAATAAAATTCCCTCTTTAAAGTGCTCACTGAAAAAAAAAGTTTTTTACAGTATAAAACAACTAATTTTATAGTAATTTTAAAATAATAAACTGTAAAATTGCTAACTTTACAGCAATAAACTGTAAAATTGCTAGTTTACAGTTTATTACTTGGAATTTTAAAGTTTTAAACTGAAACCTCTGATTTCAGTATTCTACTGTGAAAACAACAAAACAACAGTTTTTATTTTGCAATGCTCAAAAAACCTTAAATTTTTTTTCGTGAACTCTTTCCTACTTTTTAAAAAAATACATATGAACACCTCCCAAAAAAAAATCAAGTTACGCAAAAAAGTCCACAATTGTGCAAAAGAAAACAAAAATAAATAAATAAATAATAATAAACTAAGGAATGAAAATAGTAGAAAAGTTGTCAGCGCAACTTAAGATCATCATAGTGCCGATTATTGCTATGGTAGATGCTGATATTCGTAAAGTTCATTTTTTTGGCAATCGATTAACTGTTTATCTATTTTTTTTTTCAAATTGTTTTTATTACTCTGTTTAAAATGTATATGGATTACACTATTCACATAATTTGCATTATATGGATGTTTTTTTTAATGTATACTCTGTGCTCCTTATTCAACAATGAAAACAATAATTCGAAAAATCATTTTTTGCATCCACATAGTAACACAAAATAATTATTGCTTCATGCATAAATTATGAGGTTAATAATTTTGTGAATACTTTTTTAATTAATTAATGCATCTTTTGTTAAATTTCAAAAAGACTAAGCATCGAAGATATTATAATGTTTTGAAACAGCTGCAGAAATTGTCACTTAGCTACCCTAATGGTAGAAAACACAACCATCAAAACGAATTGTTTGAAAGTTTACTGATTTTTAAGAACATTTCATGAACTGCAAAAAACAAGAAACAGTCTTTTAAGGGAAAGTTGTAGAAATAAATATTTAAAATTATTATTTAGTTTCTCTCCTGTTTGATCATTAACCGGAAAAAATTCCAAGCACAGTGCAACTGTTTAATTTTTAAAAGTAGAAAGCGATAGAAACAATACTCAATCCTCTTAAAATGTTTAAGGTTTGAAGAATTAAATTGACCTTTGCATAAAATATATAAATTCAAAGATATTTTCTTGTAACTTACTAAATTAAAATTAGTGCAACCAAAAGACATTAATAATGGAATGAAAGAATTTTACAAGAAGTTTTTGTACTTTACATGTCTAAATTACTATACATTATGAACGAAGCATCATATTTGTTAACCATATCCATGTATTTTAAGGTATTTATAACAATTTTTAAAAAAGTGAATAACTAACAAGTACTTCAATATTACGAAAGAAGTGAATATGCAGGCAACTAGGGACAGTTGAAGAACAATTTAAATTATTTTTAATAGTAAAGTATCGCATGCTCTACATTTAAAATAATAAATTTCGCACAGTTAAAAATCAATTATACTGCAGTTTTCTTCGATAAAGATTTGAGCAAAGTTGATCTGAACTCAATATCTATATATATTTTTCAGTAATAATCTTTTCAGTAAATTTTGTTCTCTCATTTGTTTTCCCTCTTATTTGTTTCGTTAAACTTCAATTGACCTGAACTTTATACGGAACATACTTTATACATTTAATGTGCATTAATTTCAGCGTTTACTTAAACCAGTCAAACTACAAACGCTATAATTTCAACAATCAATGTATATTATCATATTAAATTGTTCAATGGAGATTACAATGATTTTTACTGGAAAAATATTCCACAATTTGCATTCTTTTTAGCTTAAAATAGCTTAATCTTTGCCGAATTTTTTCAAGGTAAGACTGAAAATGCTTTTTCAAACTTTTACAGCTTGTCGTTGGACTGGTTTCTGAACAAAACGGTTCAAACCGCAATAAATACATTTTTAAAAACTCACCGTTGGCTGGACTGTAAATATTGAGGTAGAGGCAGTCTTCGCTCTGATTGGTCAAAAAAGGCACCAACCTTTTCAAATAGTCCAATCGTCCGGCTGGCATCCTCTTGAGGGCTTCAGTTTCGTTGGAGACGTCTGGTAATTTTTGTGGGCATACTGGACTCAAATGATCAGCTGATCTCACACCTTTCCAATGAGGGGGTGTGACGGGGGGCATGAACCGTAGCGATCCAATGGGCACCCCCGCATAGGGCACACCCAAGAACTTCTCCACAGGCTGCAGGTGACGGTTGGACAAAGTCACAATAACACCTCTGAGAGAACCATACTTAGTGGATACCACTCTGGAACTTGGTCGCTGGGTGTCACACTTTACTTGAAGTATTACAAGAGTACACATAACTATAACTATAATGTTAGTCGAAGTTGTTAATGCAATCCATCGGTGATTGATGACTGGTAAAATCATTTTGCTTTTTAAAATGCTGAACATCTTGGTTAGCTTTATCAAAAACACAATGCGATTAATCAGTATGTACTAATATAATATTTTTGTAAAACATTAAACAAAACGCGTTATTTTCTCCTACATTCCATGTTTCAATAATGCAATGAAATTCACTTTAAAAAAGGTCCTACTTTAGTGTAAACTATTACGTTTTAGTATATTATCAATGATTGCATTTGTAAACTTCACCTAATATGGGTTAATCATTTTTTTATTTCGTTTCTATGTTAGACTGAAAAAATTAGTCGTAATTTAAAGTTACAAGTATTTTCTCCAGTTCCAAGCTAAAATATTTTATAATTATAAGATTTATCATTAGTCAGTCTCAATTATTACCTTTAAAAATTTTCAGTTTCATACTACTTTGATAAGTAATTAGAATACGCTTAATATGGGTTTGACTGACAGATTTTAAACTGTACTCACGGGACACAAAATTGGAAATTATTCGAAAACTAGTTCTTAATTCATTCCTAGGTCTTTTTAAACATGCACTTTTTAACGAATGTGCCTTCTGTCACTTCCAGAGCATTCTTGCGCACAAACTCTTTAAAAACGACCTGGTTCAAAGAAACAAAACAAGTGAAGATTTATTCCTCGGCAACTCATGCGCAAATTATTTCTTGATACATTTCACCACTTGAGACCACTAACTTACCCCCAGTCATTGCAAGCCAGTCCATGCAGAAAAAAAAATCCTGATACACAAATGGAGAAGGGGAGAGAAAAAAAAATCGAGTAAAAAAAGCACACTCAAGTTCACCTTCTCACCGACCCCCGCAGACACAATCATTGATGGAGCACCTCTCCCTGATTGCTGTTCTTTCTGATCGGGCGCCTGTGCAAAGCGTGAGTGACTTAAACGTCCGATTGAGGCCCTTGGCGTCGTCTGAATCATGTGCTTCCCGAATCCCCTTCTCCGGGAGGGCTCAGTGCGGCTGCGCCGAGGAGGATGGAAAAGGGGCAGCCGGAGTTTGGACTTTTCCTCCCAAAATGGAGTTAAGAAGACGGGATTGCGCCCCCCTGCGGAACAATGCATTGGATCTCACTGTTTTTTTTTTCTTTTAATTAGCAAACGATAATTTTTTTCGCGATTTTTGTCTGCTTTGTTTTTCTAATAATGTGCATTGTTGAAGCACAAGGCTTCAAAAACAGTTATCTAAAATAAAAAAAAGATAAATAAATAAAACAGGAACATAATAGAAAAAAAACTCCCATACAGTGAAACACCGTCTACACGTTTGTCTTTCAAGCGTTTTTATCCGTTACGCGGTTAATTATGGCATATTTACACAAGCACTAAAAAGAAATTCGTTTTTCACGTACTTATACCGTTACCATCGAAACTCCTTTAATATGACATAAAAGGGAGCAGGGAAGACTTTTAATCTGTTTTTAGGATGCTCAGAACTAGAAGCAAATTTGAAAAAAAAAAAAAAAAAGTCCACGAGGTTAAGATCGAAGCTAGACGACATGTCGATAGCCAGGCCCGTCATTTTAAGCTTTTCCTGGGGAGTAAGGGGTTCAAACACAATCGAAATTCGAAAACAAATTTCATCGAAAAACAGCAAAAACCACGCCCACTTATCTGTAAATAAATTGATTTCTCAATGCCAGGGGGCAACTGACCCCCCCCCCCTGATCTCCCTAAATGACGGGACTGTTGATAACTATCATAGTCTTTTGCAAAGGTACTACAGGAACTTACCAGACAAATAATTCAAGACACTGCATCGACACCTGTGCACATTCAGTTGTAGCGCATCATGAGTCCATTCTAAATTTCACTTTTCCCTACTTAATTTGTCCAATGGCGAAGAGGGTCACATCACCCATGAAAGGCGGGTGAAATATCGAATGAAGATTTTAAGTAAAAAATTCGTGTTTTTTTGTTCATTTATTACGAGATACACAATTTTTTTTTTATACAAGTATCTCGTACTTGGACCTCCTTTTGAAAAAGCGTGATTTTACTTTATTTTGTAATAATTTAGTTTTAGAACACTTAAAACTGGTATTCTGCTTTTAGAACCCTAAGATCATCGTCATGAATGTTTTTCACCTTTTATTCCCACTCTTGCATTTCTGCAACATATGATTTATTTTAGGTTAAAGGATTCATTTTTTTAGCCACCTACAAATTATTTAACTAAGGAAAAAAATACTGTAATGAAATACATGCTAATTTCGTCATTAGTTGACAGCAAATTTTCCCCAGAAATCACAATAAGTATAAAAATCTTGGATGAGTCAAGAGTCTTTGCTATAAAAAGAATCCATTATATTTTATACTTCCTCTTGTTGATTAACGAAATAAATTACCAGGTAAGAAATTTAATAATTTTATATTCAATTAAAAGTAATTTTACTTTTCTATTCGAAAAAGTGTGTAAGAAATTTGATTTTACTTATACGGTTGCCGCAGAAAAAAAAAAGACTGAACGTCAATCTAAGCTGCTTATTTTTTGAAAAATATTTGTCGTCTTTATTATAACTTGAAAACTAGCTGATATATTTTGTTTTTCATATAAATGTTAAAAATTGCGAAGTTAAAGGTTAAGAGTTATTGGCACTAAAGTTATGCATTTTGAGTGAACAGGTTCACTGGTAGATACCAAAAGCAAAGTGGTATTCCGTATTTGGACCACTTCCTCTAAATAAATAACTTCCCACTGTCCAGCGCAAATGCTTCGTGTAGGTTGCCTAGTAATTTAGAACACTTGGCATGATCAATGTTAGGGACTACAAAAATATTCAACTAATAAGAGTTTAGCGCTATACCATATCATGTGCATGATCTACACCAGTGGTTCTCAACGGGGGCGGTACCGCCCCCTGTGGGCGGTGGGAAGATGCTGAGGGGCGGTGAACATGTTTTGGGCAGTAGGGGGGCGGTGGGTATATTTTGGGCGATAGGGGGGCGGTGGGAAAATTTATGGGTCAGAGGACAATAGATGTATTAGAATTTATTTTAATTTTAAAAATCAAAATAAATTTTGCATTAAATCAAAAATTCAACTTGGAAATATTTCTGCCTACGATAAAATAAACTTATACGCTCATATGGAATCTTTAAACTTATTTCCTTACGTTTTTCAAGGGTGACTTTTTTTTTTTTTTTTTTTGTTAAAATAGTTTAGCGCTTCTTAGCTTATCTTTTTTCCATTTCTCTCTCACTCTCTCTCTCTCTTTACAGCGATATGACTTTTTATGGATCTTTTGCGTCTGACAATCTTGAGAGAGAGAATGTTATAGCTAGACCACGGTGAGATGGCGGATGACTTTTAAGCGGAAAGTCCCGCAAGGTCATCCGCCATTTCTCCGCGGTATAGCTTAACCAAATGAAAAACCGTTAAAATAAATCGCAGTTGCAATCAGGGTTGCCTGGTTTAATCTAATATTAGTCAATTTAGCTAATTTTGATCACATATAACAAGATAAAATTCAAAAGCATTAGCCACACTATGGTTTGTTTTTTTTAGCCGAATTGTTGATTGATTATTTTTACTATAGCAATGTAATTTCTAATAACTAAAAAAAATTAATAACGCATTTTTTTCTAGTAATTATCATACATGTAAAAATACCGTCATGCATCTGCAGCTGAAAATGGTCAAATTAAGTACTCAAGTTTCAGTCGCCTATTTTGATTGTTGCTAAATGAAACTGGTTTTCAGACTTAACAATTCCCCACTTAGGATACCAGATTTCAATGTCTAGTGCCGAAATTTAATGGTTGATTCAAAATACTGCGAAAAAGATTCCCAATTGCATTCGAGTGTCTCCCACAAATAGTGTTTTAATCAGAACATTAAACGTCATCGATTTTGTTTTTTGTTTTTTTACTTTCGTAATTTTCTTTCACCATGTTCTCATAAATTAGCTTAGTACCTATGAGAAAGTAAGTCTACCTTAAAGGCATTCAAAATATCTCGATGTTCCAGGGCCTTTGTGCAATTTGGCTATTTTCCTCGGTTTGGTAATTCTCCCACATTTTTACCTGGCAATCGTATTTGCAATGCTTAGAGTGCTGGCTCAGTAAAGGGCTGGTTTCCTAGAATCGTCGCTGACGCCGGGCGCGACGCACGCTGGAATCAGAACCTGTTTGATTGGAGCGTGATGTGAAGTGACGTCAATCTGCGGCTCAGGCGCGTGCGCAGAAGGCGGCGGCGTCTGTCGCCTCGCCAGAGATCGACGATTTCACTCCTAGGAAACCGAGCCTTAAGGCTGTTTTGTTTGACGTCTTTTAACCTAACGCTCACTTCATTAATTTACTTTCATGGTTCATTTTTAGTGAAATCCTTCGATGATGCACAACATTTTTGGCGAAAACTTCAGTCTTTGCACAAAGACTTTTCTAGCGTTCTCAGGATATTTTTGTCTCTAACCGTTCCTCAATGGGCCATGAACCCTTTTGAAAATATTGAGACAGCTGATGTGCAGTATCAGTAAAAAATTGGTGAAACTTTCAACCACTGAAACTTGAAAAGCTGGTTTCCAGAATGTTAACAATCTTACAGGATTTTGGCTGCAAAGAGACATTAGTAGCCTTCATATTGGACTGTGAGCTATAGCCAAATTTTTTTAATCGTCATTCCCTCTTCCGAACTTGTCGAATGAGGATTCAGTGTTGTCACCGACCTAGTTACAAAACAGAAATCGACTCCAAATTGTCCCACGAGGAGACTTGATCCCTTCACCTTACAAAAAATATTAAACCGACCGTGAGGAAACTGGCTTTAAACAACCAAGAACAAATATCTCACTAACATGTATTTCTGAATGTTCCTTTCATATTTTGAAGGAGAAAAAAAAATACTTTGCTTGTTTATTTTTCTTTTATTTTCTTTCATTGTGTTATTCTTCTTTTAAAAATAAAATATTTTTAATCCTAGATTTATTTTTTCTTTTTACATTCGTCATTTTAGTTCTCATAATGGGTCATTCCATGTGAAATCAACAAGCCTCAAAACTTGACCATCACCAATTTCAAAAAAAATTATAGGGTTGATTATCTCTATAAAGTGATACAAAAAACTGATGTTTAAAAATTTTTTCAACTGTTAGTTTTTTGTGTGAAGCCGCCTAAAAAACGCAAAAAATGGAAAAAAGTGAAATTTTGAACATACACAGATTCAATTTTCTCAGCTTCTATTACAGCTAGAGTCTTTTGTTATATGCCATTGTAAAGCTCTTCAAACAAGCTTTCAAATGATATATAATTTGACAAGGTGTCGTGATGTAAATATTTCAAGGTCACCAAAAGCATTATTTGACCTTGAATATTTCAAAAAGTGCATTTTTTAAAAATCTGAAAAAAATATATATATTACTTTTTAATGTAGGGTATATGCGGTAAAATTTGCAGAATGGGACAGCAATGGGATCTGGATGAAAAATGGAATCGGCTTTTTACACTCTTACCACTTTATTGCAATGCCTATGGCTCCTGAGGATATATACACTGAAGTGACAAAAGTCATGGGATAGCAATATGCAAATTTTCAGATGGCAGTAGCATCGCATAGAACAGGTATAAATGCGCAGTGCTTTTACAGAGCTTTCATTTCTGTTCAAGTTATTCATGTGAAGAGGTTTTAACGTGATGATGACCGCACGACGTGAATTAACAGCCTTTGAACGCGGAATGTTAGTTGGAGCTAGACGCATGGGTCATGCCATTTCGGAAATCGTTAGAGAATTCAACATTCCCAGATCCACTGTGTCAAGAGTGTGCCGAGAGTATGAAATTTCAGGCATAACATCCCACCATGGACAGCGCAGTGGTCGACCGCCTGCACTTAAAGATCGAGACCGGCGACGTCTGCAAAGAGTCGTAAATTCAAACAGACAAGCAACACTGCGTCAAATCACCGTAGAAATTAATGTGGGACGTACAATGGACGTGTCTGCTAGAACTGTGCGGAGAAATTTGGATTTCTTGGGCTATTCCAGCAGAAGACCGACTCGAGTGCCTTTACTGACAGAACGACATCGCTTGCAGCGACTCTCGTGGGCACGTGAGCATATCGGTTGGTCCCTAGATGAATGGAAAACCGTGGCCTGGTCCGATGAGTCACGATTTCAGCTGGTAAGAGCCGATGGTAGGGTTCGAGTGTGGCGCAGACCCCACGAAGCCATGGACCCAAACTGTCAGCAAGGCACTGTTCAAGCTGGTGGTGGCTCCGTAATGGTGTGGGCTGTTTTTTCATGGCATGGACTTGGTCCTCTAGTGCGACTGGACCGAACATTGAATGGAAATGCTTATGTGCAGCTACTTGGAGATCACTTGCAGCCATTCATGGACTTCATGTACCCAAACAACGATGGGATTTTTATGGATGACAATGCGCCATGTCACCGGGCCACAACTGTTCGCAATTGGTTTGAAGAAAATTCTGGACAATTCCAACGAATGATTTGGCCACCTAGATCGCCCGACATGAATCCCATTGAGCATTTATGGGACACCATCGAGAGGTTTGTTCGTGCCCAAAATCCTGCCCCATCAACGCTTTCACAATTATGGACGTCTATCGAGACAGCATGGCTCAATATTCCTGCAGAAGACTTCCAACGACTTGTTGAGTCCATGCCACGTCGAGTTGTTGCACTTCGCCGGGCAAAAGGAGGGCCGACACGATATTAAGAGGTATCCCATGACTTTTGTCACTTCAGTGTAATACAGAAATATAAAAACTGTGAAATGTTATTTACAAGTGACGGTTGGCTTATTTCACGTCTTGTTTTGAGAGGTTATATTCCTTTTCCGTTTCTACTAGGGTCTACTTTCGAAATAACAGCACTTATGGGCACATTGACAACATTTTCAAAGTCTGGATAGTAGATAGAATTTGAGGGTCCATGAGGTTGCAACAGCTTGATTTTCTTCATCTGTGTCTAAGATGCACCTTAGCCACCAATATCCATTATACCTGCAGATCAAGAATCCAACCATTTCTGGGCAATCAAGATCGCCTTTGACAGTTGTAGTACGGTCGATCCTTATAGTGTTGAAAGTGAATATGCATTCACTTGCATCTGATTCCTGTTTAATGGCATTACACAATGAAGACTCTGAGTGCCTGGTGTTGTTCTTGCCATCATTTTTCTGGATTTCAAAGCCTCTTCTTCCATATCAAATCAATTCATTTTCAATATTGCACAATTGAACATTATAAACAGGAAGCAGGAAAATGAATTATTTATAACCTCTCAAAACAAGACGTGGAATAAGCCAACCGTCACTTGTAAATAACATTTCGCAATTTGCAATATTTCTGTATTATATATCCTCAGGAGCCATAGGCATTGCAATAAAGTGGTAAGAGTGTAAAAAGCCGATTCCATTTTTCATCCAGATCCCATTGCTGTCCCATTCTGCAAATTTTACCGCATATACGCTACATTAGGAAGTAATATATATATATTTTTCAGATTTTTAAAAAATGCACTTTTTGAAATATTCAAGGTCAAATAATGCTTTTGGTGACCTTGAAATATTTACATCACGAAACCTTGTCAAATTATATATCATTTGAAAGCTTGTTTGAAGAGCTTTACAATGGCATATAACAAAGACTCTAGCTGTAATAGAAGCTGAGAAAATTGAATCTGTGTATGTTCAAAATTTCACTTTTTTCCATTTTTTGCTTTTAGGCGGCCTCACACAAAAAACTAACAGTTGAAAAAAATTTTAAACATCAGTTTTTTGTATCACTTTATAGAGATAATCAACCCTATAATTTCTTTTGAAATTGGTGATGGTCAAGTTTTGAGGCTTGTTGATTTCACATGGAATGACCCTAATGACTAATGAGGAAAAATATATCTTGTTTAACCGTTTTGTGAAATTCTGGAAGGAAATTATTTTAAACTTTAAACCTCTTTTCTCATACCCCCTCACCTTTAATAAAGGGGAGGGGGCGGTGGAAAAAAATTCACTCGTAAAGGGGGCGTTAGAATTGAAAAGGTTGAGAACCACTGATCTACACCACAATAGTAGAACATGGGCATTAATAGGAAAATGGCGAGCACAAGAAATGGCTCTGTACAGTACGAGATATTCATCCCATGGCCTTATCTTGAAGGGTTATAGCATAATCACCGTTCATATCTTTTTATGCGTCAAACTTACAGCAAGACACTCAAAGTTTTAAGTTTCTTAAATGAAAAGGTAAACATACGAAGTTTTCTTAAAATGCAAAAAAGCAAAAATAATGGGAAAAAAAGTGTTTTTTTTTTCCTTTAAGAAACTGAAGCTATGTTGCTGAAAAAGAAAACCGTTGTGAGGGAAAAAAACGCTAATGCGCAATTTTGAAAAAAAGTCTTCGGTATTAAAATTCAAAATGTTTAGTGAAAACAAAGCAACTTTTTTGCTTCTATGCAAAAAGAAATTTTAGAAAAAAAAATATAGTAAAAGAAAAAGGCAAAATAATTAAGATATAAATTCCCTATTTTTTAAGTACTGATTTTTCTGCTTAAAAGAAAGATATGCTCTGCACTTTTCTATCTCCTGTGAAGGAAAAAAATCATTACTAAAATCTTTGCTAAAAAAACTCAATAAATTGCTTTTCATGTTCTATCAAACACTTAAACTCTTTAATATATTTCTAATGAAGAAATAATCTTTATATTTATCTACAAGAGAAGTGTCTCAAAAATGATATGATAAACTGCAAAAATAATAAATAAATAAATAAATAAATGACACTCCTAGTTTCTATAAGAGGATTTCTGTTTCCACCTCTGTTACTACCCTCTCCACACTAATGAGTACTAACAATCACGAAACTGCACTCTCTGCAGGGACGTCATTTCAAGTTTTTCCAGGGGGGGGGGGGGCAAAGGGTGAAAACACAATGCAATTTCATCTGAAACATTGATTTCTCAAAGCCAGGGGGGGGGGACAATTGACCCCCTGTCCCCTCTAAATGACGGGCCTGATTCTCTGTCACCAATTTGACGGTGTAATGTTTGTATTTCTGTCCTAGCCCTGACTTGGAGGTGGTGACTTAGTGCTTTAAACATTGGGTAGTATATTATTATCAAAATATGTTCTGTGTTTATGAAATAAAGAATTCAATAGAAACACTTAGCCGGTACGTCAAAGGAAAGTGAAAATAAGAGTTGAAAATCTGAAGGGGTAGGAGAGTGGTAATAAGAAAATGTATGGGACAAAATATGTACAAATTGTGCACTGAATACATACAGGTCCTAGCGTTACAACATATGCTCGAGGTTATAATTATACTTCTACTATTAACAATTTCCGGTGTAAGCCGGAGCTCAACTCGAGGTGCCGTTTTTGTTGAAGATGACTAAGCCCGAGCTCAACTCGGGGTGCCGTTTTTGTTGAAGATGACTAAGCCCGAGCTCAACTCGGGGTGCCGTTTTTGTTGAAGATGACTAAGCCCGAGATCAGCTCGGGGTCAAGTTTGGGCTACTGTTGCTCTAAAAATACAGTTTTTTTTTTCGTTTCAATCCTTTTTAGATATTATCTATGGACCTTTTACTTTCTTTAAAAAAATATTAATGACACCACCAATCAGAATTAACAGCAGGATCTATAGAATCAAGGCTTATACGAGTTAGTGCAAACGTGCGACATTTTTGAAATGTACCACACCGAAGCAAATTTTGCGAAATAATGTGTATTTGAAAATTAAATCTTTTTATAAATATTTGTTCAAGATTTGGATAAGTTTTTAATTAAATTTGTGCATATTTTCATGGTCAAAAATGATATTATCCTATGCGGAACTGTTTTTTCAAGTTCCAAACATGCATTTATCGACCATTTCTTACTAAACATTAATTGTTGTTTCACTTAAATAGGTCTTTCATAATGAAATAAAACTTTTTAAAGTATTTAATAAAATTAAAATTACCAACATTAACTTTTTCCAAACATTTTTTAAAAAATCACGAAAAGCGACAAAACTCCAGTCTGGAGGGAGATGCGCGGTCGAAAAGACACAGACCTGAAAGTGTGGATTCTTGAAGTTTTTAGTCGTGTTCGGCAATATATGCTATGTCGGTGTCACGTACGCATAGGCTCATCCGGTAGAAATTACACACATCATTCTAAAATACATTTATTTAGTACAGAGTTTGTATTAGTTCAGTACAAAAATTATCCCATTGGTTAATAATTTGTATCCTGACAAATCCGCTCCTTCACTATCACTTTCTTTTACAATTTTCATTTATGAGTTCCTATGCAATCACTAAACTTTAAGTCCCTTGATCATAATTTTTCTCTATCATAATATACCTCCCATAAAAAGTTTGTCGCAGCATTTTTTAGAATCTATTAATTGTTTTGTAAGGAATCAAAAAATATTTTGGTCGAAGTTCTATTAGGCGAGATCAGAATGTATGGTCGTTCTTCTTTCAAACAAATGAACAATGCAATTGTGGATATCAAATTTTCAAGGTTTTTCGTACTGTAAAAAATTAATGTTGTTTTCGTAGTATAATACAGCTAATATTATCGTAATATACTGTAAAAAATTCTAATTTCACAATAATAAACTAAAATTGCTACTTTTACATTACTAAACAGTAATATTGCTACATTTACAGTAATAAACTGTAAAATTACTTATTTAACAGTTTACTGTGAATTTTACAGTTTTAAACTTTAACTTCTGCTGCCGTATAATACTGTTGTTTTTACATATAACACAGCTAAACTTTACGGCAATAAACTGTAAAATTTAACTTTACAGCAAGAAACTATAAACTTGCTGTGCATTTTACAGTTTTAAATTGGAAGCGCAGCTGCCATTATCTTACTGCAAAAGCAGAAGTTCATTTTTTGCTGTGTGACATATCGCTCATAAAAAATTGAAATTAAATTGATGCAATGTCAAGTCATCATAAGTGAAACAGCCAAACACTGCTCGTAAATGTTTTAAGGGCTTGCCTTGAGCAGTATGGCTTTCATTAGCATGCTTGAGGAGCACTTTTTTTCTGCTGATTATAGAGGAAACATGGTTGCCGCAAATTGCACCATCTGATTTCTCTGTCATCCGATTGCTGAGTCACTTTTTACGAGACAAAACCTTGAAAATGTGGCTTGTGTTCAAGATGCAAGTGCCAGATAATTTGCTCTAAAGATCAATGATTTTATGTATACGGGACAGAAAATTTTCATAACAGATGATAAAGGCTGTTTAAAACTTCGCTAACAACACTGTTGATTTAAAAGAAAAACTTATAAAAATGTATTTGCATGGAAAAAAAAGCATTACTTTTCGGTGAAAATAAGGATAAGGACTTTTTTTAAAGGAACAAGTATGAAAAAAGAAACGGTTAACTAACGAAATCTTAAATTCAGCAAATTACTCTTGATGGTTTATAGAACTAATAAATTGGGTAAGGTAGGTTTTTCTTGTTGGCATGCAAAACCGGTCGGAAGAATGTCGGAATGTTTTGGTTTTTTTAAATTTATTTATTTTTATTTTAATTGACAACTTTTGGACTTTTGCTGCCTTTTTTTAAGTAAATGTTTATAATCACATTTTAATGTCGATATTAATCAAATTTTGAACTATCTCAGTAATACATGCATTAAGTAATGTATTGAGTGATTTTTTTTTTTTTTTTTGAGCTAAGTTTTGCATCATGATAGCTCTGCTAGGCTGAAATCAAACGTACTTATTTGTATTCGAGGTATTGTTTTACTTTCACATTTGTGAAATAATATTCCATCTACGATGGAAGCACCAGTTAATTTTCTTAATAAATGGCAAACAAAAGTCAGTTTCGTTTATTTGATATTGAACGGCATTTTATAACTGCCTTAAATAACTATCAGACATAAATTTAAGCCATTTACGTCATAACAAAAACGCAACCACACATTATTTCAAATACTGTTTATCTTTATGACAAAACTAAATTTTTATGTATCGAAATAAATACTTTTTGTTGCGAAAAAAGTGTGTTGCGAAAGTTTGTAACGAAATCATGCGCTTTAAAAATATAGATAAATTAATTAAATGATACAATTAATGAATCAGTTAGAACTTTCCATAAACATTACACAGTTCAATAATCATTGTCTCTTAAAATACGTGCTTAAAAATCCACCCTCTTAAAATGTACTTCCAAATTAAACATTTCACTATAATCATGCGACAATCATTTTTCACAAACCATTCAGCTCAGAAAATGTTCACCATTTAATTTACCTTATAATCGACAGAAATCCAATCTTTAACGGCTGCGTAAATATTATGAACTAATCATGCGAACCCCTCAGGCCGTAATACAGTTTTCTTTTATCCCCAATTCCCAGTGCCGATATACAAAGTTTCAGCTAAAGAAATAAATGCGGAATTGTTACCAAAGAGCATTGATCAAAAAGGGATATATATTGATCTCTTAAGATTAAAGGATTTATTCTAGAAAGAGAGGAAAATATAATTAATTCGTGGGGTTAGATAAAAGCGTAGTTTGGGAGGAATTATTTTTCGTGTGGGCATAAGAGAAATGGAACATTTGATGCAAATTGGATTGAGGTACACGTTTCGGTCCGATGAAACATGTTGAAAAAGCTTATTTGTAATCTCTTTAATACTTCAATTGATAAAATGTATCTGCTTAAATCTTCATTTGTAAGACATACTGGAAATGGCATTTATTTTTAGCAGTATTTCAATCCATGAAGGTATGAATTGTTTTCCCGAGAAAGTGACCGGTGTTTATAGCAAAGAGTTTGTTAGAACTGGGAAATGACGTAGACTTATTTCGCACTTAATATCCATGCTTTGGGGATAAATTGATGCTGAAAATTGAAATAAAGTCCCTCATATATAGTTCTAGTTATGGCTGTGGTTAAAATCCCTTTCTTTTGTACAGCATATCTTCACTGCTACGCGTACTCCACTAGACAGGACCACAACCTTTCACTTACGTAGCTAAAAACTAATTCGCACTACCCTAATGCGCCACCGTTTCTCTTGCACCGAGGCATTTCAAGCCTCCATGCTTAATTTAAGTACTTGGGGGGAAATATCTCATAGGTAAAAGACAAAAAAAAATCCCAATTGGGTGATGGTTTTTCTAGGATAATGTAAAATGATCATACATAGTATACAAATTAATTTATGAAATTTAATTTAGTCCCAACTATGAACGATGGGTGATGACCAAAAATCAAGTTTTTCCTCCCATCCCTTTTTTGTCTCCTAAATGTATGGATCATCGAATTTTAATTGGGAAATATCAGCTGAAGAAAAGATTTAAAGAAAAAATACCTTTCAGATTACCTTGAATTGACGTTTAATAATTCTACCTCAATTATGTTTATACAACTACTGCCTATCTGATGAATGTTGAGCAGGGCTTATCAGATATAACTTTGAAAGAATGAAACGGAATGTACGGCAAATATTTTGAGCGTGAATTACGTCTGAGTTAGTTTAATATGCATATAATGGCGCTAAAACTAAAGCTAATTTGCAACGGGTAGTTATGTTCATTTTAGTAGAGTAAGATAAATATATATATACGTGAAGAAGGGAAGTAGATGATAAATGTATTTATTAGTCCGCTGGTGAAAATGGTCATTTTGTTTCCGTTGAAAGGTATTTCATTTCATCGATTTGAGTATTCGTTTTTTATGAAGTAAGAAATGAAAGCTTAGCTTAATTTTTTTCATAATCTGGCACAACGTTCCTGTATTCGTATTTGAAAAACACAACTTATATTCATTGTTTTTTTTTTTTTAATATTGTTATTTGCAACGTGGGAAAATTATAAAACGTGTAGCTGTGTTACAATCAAGAATCTAGACCAGGCATTTGAAGATAAACTATGAACTTTTAAATTAAAAGAAATTGCCTTCTTTACTCTTTCTTTATTTATCCTTATTTTCAGACAAGTAGTTATTTATTCTTATCCATCAAAAAATACTTTGTATACTACATTTAAACCCCTATGAATGTTGTATTTTAAATAGTAATAAATCTATTTGTCAATTGAATCATTGTCGTTTGCAAAACATTAAGGTAGGAATGCTCATTTTTTATATAACTTTCGATTGACAAAATTTCGATTTAAAAAAAAAATGAAAAACAAGTCTGTTAAATATGAGAATTAGTGAGTAAGACTTAACCCATTTATGCCCAAGTTTTTTTAAACACTTTTTTTCAATTTTTATCTGCTCTTGCTTGGAATGGTTTACATACATTTTAGGCTAAAAATAGTTCGCTCTTGCTTGGAATGGTTTACATACATTTTAGGCTAAAAATAGTTCGCCGTTGCCATATTTTTAAAGTTATTTAACGTCCTGTTTATGGGATATTTTGCAGATATGTGAGAAGAATACGACCTTGAGTTTACTTTTGTAAAGTAACATTACAGAAGGCATCTGTGATCAATGTAAAGCAAATTATTTTAAAATAGTTTAATTTTATGAAAAATAAGTTCGCAAAAAAAATTTCTTTCTGTGGCTACTCATGCTGTATAGTTGCTTGACTAGTTGTCTGAAAATATCTGTCAATAAATAAACTCTGATGTCCAAATAGTGGCTCTAACTGGTTTTCTCAAGAAGAAGGACTATTTAACTTGTTAAAAACAACTTTAGTAAAATGATATACCCATTACAGGTTTTTGTATGCAGTAACTAGCAAGCGTCCCGTTTTTAGGCTACTGGACATAAATGGATTAATAAATTTTCATGAATAATAGTATTTGGTTTTATGCTTTAAGAAATATGGAAACAAGAAGGAACACGAGGTTAAGAAAGTATAGCGAAAATGTGTTTAAAAAATTACAGAAAGCGTAAGGAGAGAGAAACCCAAAATTTTTAATTAGTAACAGACATTCAAAAATCATGCTTACATCCTTCTTAATTTAAGCAGTTTGTTTCAAAGTATCCTGGTGACAGTTTATAATGAGTTATCGGTAGTTTTATTTTAGCAGTAGAAGAAACTCGAGCGGTTTAATCCACTTTTTACAAAGGCATTTTTCTACTGCTTTCTAACAGATAGAAAATTTCCAAACTGGCATTATTTGTTTCCTTATGATGTCTGGCGACTTTTTACATAGTTATTTTTTGTTTAAATTATATATTGCTTAAACACTAATCCTTCATAAGTGTCCAAACCGGGTTAAACCTTGTCAATTGAAGGAGGTTTTTCTCACCATAAGGAAGGTTTGAAAAACGGAGATTAAAAGTTGAAAAAATGATGCTAAAATAGATCTTTAATTAGACACTAATACACGGCACCGGCGATAATAACGTCTAAAGAAATTACCATAATTTTTTAAATAAATTTAATTTGAATCAGTAGAGATTATAATTGTGTCAAATTTCATTTTCAATGCTGCTCTTTCTGTGCATCTACTGATTATTGAAAGAGGAACTTTAATATCAATTACCTTAAAGGGGTATCTGAAAATGCTTGATTTGGTAAGATTTATACCACTTTTGCCCTTTCTGGATAATTTTTTATTGACGTTCATTTTATAAAATGAAAGTTGCAATCCAACAAAGACATTAAGCACATAATTGAGGAGAGTGAGGATGGGTTGAGTATCTTAATAAATTTTCTAACATATGATGATAAAGGGAACTTTATGTTGGTTTTAGTTTGGTGAGAAAAATGCATTCACATACGGTCCTTTAAATTAGTAGTGAGAACGACTGAAATTTAAGAACAAAACACTTCCTTCAGTTGAATTAAAAACATTTTTGGTCAATAAAATGTATATACCGCTTACAAACTGTTACATTATCAAATACACTGCTCAAACAATTAGGGTAGCACATGGTGTTAACAAAATTACGCAAAGATGGAAACCAATAAGTAACATAAAATGAATCATCCATAATATAAAGCCTACCAGGATACGGAAGGAAGAATACTTTATATGCAAATCAAAGTTCATGGACTAAAAAACCAGAAAAATGATGTAAAGGTAGAAATCGAGACGCAGAAACGTGTTACTCCCCTAATTTGTTTGAGCAGTGTAATACAAAATACGGAGATTTGAGCCGGGTCAAACCTCCCAGAATTGAAGTGAATCAATGTAAAATTAATAATGCAGTCTTTTAGTGTATTAATTTGAGTACACAAATACTTCAATTCAATTTTGTTTATAGTCGAGCACCCTTATTAGAATAACGTTTAAAATAATGTCCCACTCAATATAATACGTTTGATGCCACAAACTGTTGCAATGCATTCTTTTTTACCACGGACAGTGGAATATCCCGCTTATTAGTATATTTTTTGTGGCAAAAGGGCCATTCCACTAAGTGGGCTCAACTGTATTTCAATGACGAATAGTACAGGCGAGATGAGCTTGCAGCAAGAAAAATTACTTTTTTGCCTGAAAAAGACATTACATACGATTGCTCCTTGATTTTACTTCAATATATCTAAAAATAAGAGTTAACTTTTGATCCTACATTATACCATGCTAATATATGATACTCATCAGTTACAGTATTATTCAAATACGTAGAAGGGAGGTTGTGTCAACCCTCCCTAGTGTTCCAATTGTTTATTTAATTTTTGAATTTAAAGAACCTCCTCTTTTTAAAAGTCGGTTATAAATGTCATTTATAGTCTTACCTTTTTGGATGTTTGTAAGGAGCCTGTTATCAGACATTTAATCCAGTTACTATGCTAGGCTAGAGTCATTTTTACTATTCGAAATTTATATTTTTGTTCCTTTAATTATCATTGTTGTATTATTGTTGTGAAATAATTATTGGGAATTCGCAAAAAGCCTGTTACCAGGCATTTAATCTTGGGAGTACATACATGCTAACCTAGAGTCACTTTACTGTAACAATTTCATACTCATGCTCATTTTACTTTCATTGTTGTTGTCATTTTGTGATAATGTATTAGCATTTCATTTTTCATGCCAATCTTCCATAGTCCATTGTTTTTCACGCAGTAATTATCCCCGCTGGTGCTTTTCCAGTATGATTTCGGTTCTTATTCCCTTTCCCCTCCCTCATCCTGTCAAAGTAACTTTTTCCTTCAACTTCCATTGATACCCTTCATCCGGTTAAGCTAGAAATGGCAGGTACGGGAGGTATCACTGATTAAAATAAAATAAATATAAAATATAGTCTTTCTTATCTCGGTCGTGGTATCCCGATCGGTAAGGTGTCAGACTCGTAACCGGAGGATCCCGGGTTCGATTCTAGCCGATCAAAGATTCACCGCCGTTACTAATGGTGACTGGGCGGCGTAAAATAAGGGTCGTGGTCACAAAGTCCTCCGAGTGAAACGATACCTCTGGGGGTACTAGACCAGGGGTCAGCTCGGCTCTTGGTCTGGAACACAGGAACAAAGCACTCTGGGCTAAATCGGAATTCCACCTTAATGGCGTTTTGTTGAAAAGGAAGCGTACTTATTCAGCCTGAAATCGGGTTGATGTGTCTAATCGGGTTTGGGTACCCGAGTGGTTTCAGAAACAACAACAGTGTTACTTATTATTTAAAAGATATTCTAATCAAAAACTCGGTTTTCGGAGTAAATTTTGATTAAAAACATTCGGCGTAAATTAATATTATTTAACTTCTACCTTAAGATGGTACTAAATATTTTTAAAAGAAGTTCTTTTCACTAAATTCCCAGCTGTGCTTTACACTCGCTTTCTCTTGTATGGTCCAAAGTTTTCTTTGCATCTTTATTAAAAGTTTGACAAATGAAAAAAAAAAAAAAACACATACACCCACAATTCCATGACATTCCGATATTTCAAGAAAACAGTACAGAATAATTCTTTAAAAAAGTCCTACATCTGAAAATCAAATCCAGTTCAGTTTGCTTTGATCTTGTTTGGAAAAAAGAAGTAAGCTCCGAAACGAAAACGTGAAATTCAAAACATTTTATTTCAGACAACAAATGTCAATGCATGTTTTCCGTTTATTTTCCTAAGTCTGCACCTTTGACAGACAACCATGTTTTGTTTCTCAGTTCTAACCTAATTTAAGTTGATATGTGACACTAGCCAAATTGCTTCAAAGTTTTTAGAAAATATGGGGCATCGATCCAGAGCTGCATAAATGGTAATAATAGTGGAAGTTTGGAGCGCCAAAAAAAAAGAGAACGAAGAAAGAGGAGGAAAGCGAAAATAAAAGCAAAAAAAAACGACAAAAGAAAAAAAAAATCTGAGATCAATTTTTAGCGGTTTTGTAGGACTTTTCATTTTTCTTCTCGGCGGGAGCTGTTGCAACAGTTTGACTGCGAAATGTTTCTCGTTTTTCATTTCTGTTGTTGATTTTTTTTAAACCTTTTATGCATTCTGAGAAAGCCCCCCCTCCCCCTCCTTTCTCCAGCACAGAAAAATTATTTTTGTTACAGAATATTGTTGAATGACAGCTTTCTTTCGTTGCGTAACGATAAATTTACTTCGTTTGTGCAATATAATTTATAACTTTTTTTCCGTTGTATATAAGAGAGAGGAAGGTATCATGGAATGCCATTTATATTTCAGAAAATATCTTTACTCATGTTTTAATAAAATTTCCAAAATCACCATGAAAACATGACTAATTGTAATGAACTAAATTTTACTAGAAAATAATGTTTATTAAGTTGTCTTGAAATGTTACAAGGGGAAGTAAATAAAATATTTGGCACATTGGTCAAATCAATTCAGTCCATGTAATACACCGCAAGGTCAGTTATACTATCCAGATACTGCAGTTTCGCCCCTCTAATGAACTCATTAGTCTGGGATAAACAGTAACCGAGCGGTCATTTCAACGATACTGAAAAAGCCAACAAACTAGTAGCTGAAGTAAATTTAGAATAACAGTGAGAGACCACAGCATTGATCAACACTCTTTAATAAAGGAAAAACTTCAATTTCAATTAGCAAGTTTTTGCTCTTAACCCATTAATGCCTAACATTCTTCGTTCCCAAAGATATTTTGTACTAAATTGTTTCTGCCTACGATATAATATTTAAAAAGACATTTTATAAGAAGAATAAAATCAGCAATTAACATAAACTGGGAAGTTGGGAATAACTTTGAAAACTTAGCTTTTTTTCTCGAGATTGTGAACGCTTTAATTCTTGATAAAGATCATATTAAAACTGCTACAGAACACACTTTACAATGATTACGTGCTGCAATCTGTTAATAACGAATTGAAACAATACCAAGGTACTCATTGAACACTATTATTTGGTTGAAATTTTCATTTTGGGGAAATTCAGACCATTTTTTGGACCGTCCCTAAAAAGGGACGCTAGGCATTAATGGGTTAAAGTTCGAATCTTAAGAATATGTCATTGCACATCGCTATCATAATTAAATAAGCACGAAGTCCAAATTTTGCAGCAATTCAATTTTGCATAATTTTTGCTGTTTGTTTAAAGATGTAGTTATCAAAAATTTCGTTTTCTGCAGGGTTCTACTTATGAGCTGAAACATTTTTTAAATGTAAAAGCATTTATGAAGGTTAAGAATTTGTATTTTTTATGGGTTCTCCAAGCCTTTTTTTATCCCCTTCGGAGATAGAGTTCTCCTTGTTAAGACGGCACTAAAGTCTCATAAATTTTCCTCTAAACAAATATGAATACCTTAACAGCACAACCCAAGTAACACACTTCGTTTTTTAAAGGTTGTAAAATGGTTATTAACGTTGTAACAACCGCTTAAAAACGTTTATAAAACGTTTAAGGGTTATTTGTGCTACCTGGGAAAGTACACTGCAAACAATGAACTGTTGTTTTTACAGTATAATACTGGCAGCTAAAGTTCCCATTTAAAACTGTAAAATGCACTGTAATCTACTGTAAAACTAATCTACTGTAAACGTTAGCATTTTTACAGTTTACTGCCGTAAAATTTGCTGTCTTATACAGTATAATACTGGCAGCGGAGGTTTCTGCTTTAAACTGTGAAATTAGCAATTTTTGCAGTTTATTGCTATAAAATTAGCTGCATTATACTGTAAAACCCCCCCTGTACCCTTTCTTGGACCATCCCTAAAAAGGAACGCTAGGTATTAATGGGTTAATTTTATTTTCCCAGTATCAAAGCTTTGCCTTAAATTTCCAAGTTGTACCGTAGTACTGCTAAGGCCTCTCGCTTGTGTGCTGAGTTTAAACTTTAACTAATAGTTTTTTTTTTGGACTTTCAGTTTTACTGAAATAGCATCTGTCCTCATCTCGGTAATTTTCTATGCCTGACTAATGAGTCAACATTAAAAAAAAACTGCAATCTTAGGATTAAATAAGTAGGCTGTCGGTATATTGCATCTCTTTCTGCCTTTTCCAGGTTTAAGGACTGTAACGTATAGCTTAAATGTTTGGCTTGGTTTTGAAGACCCGCGACTAAAAATTGAAAGTATGAAATCAACTTTGAGTGGCATACAAACTCTTCTTCTTCCGTATCCTGGTGGGCTTATTAAGTTATGAAGGATTCATTTTATGTTACTTATTGGGAAACATCTTTGCGTAATTTTGTTAACACCATATGCTCCCCCAATTGTTATGAGCAGTGTTTTATTGTGAAAAGGTTCCAGTATCAATACACTGTAAAATATGAATGTTGTTTTTACAGTATAATATCGCTAGTTTTATAGTAATAAACTGTAAAAATTGCTAATTTTACAGCAATAAACTAAAATTGCTGCTTTTACAGTAAAACTGCTAATTCTACATGTGACACGAAAGCCGTCACATTCTTTTAAAATTCAAATCAGACTTTAAAACCTACACCTAGATGGCAGCACATGCTCATGCGTGTGAATGTTCGAACTTTCTGGATCATCTAAACTGGTTCCAACTGGTTTGCTTGGCGTCTGTTCCTTCTGGAAGAATTTTGCCATTTTTCTCTCTCCAACTATACGAGAGACCAAGGATGTTGATCAGAGGGGATAGAGCTTGGTCTTGGACCAAACGACGAAAAAAAAACTGCTAAAGTTTTTTTAAGAAAAAATATCATGATACCCTGCCCTGAAGACTGAAATGAGTGTTGGCCGCTGTTATATTTGCTTTTCTCTGCGAAAAATTACCGATGGAATAAGATTGCACGAGCGAGTCATCTCGACTTGACATCAAGAATCATCTTGCCCCTCGTGCTGACTGAATCATCGCGAGCCTTCTGGAACTTTCTTTTTGCCTCTGCGCCCCTGCACAGACGAGTGTGATGCCATTAACTCCTGGTGACCAGCTTCGTATGTATAATTTCATCGCGAGCCTCCTGGAACTTTCTTTTGTCTCTGCGCCCCTGCGCAGACGAGTGTGATGCCATTGACTTCCTGCGCCCTGGTGTGACCAGCTACTTCGTGAGTGGTTCATCGCGAGACCAAGAACTGAAAGTTTAATAGTGATCAAAGATTTTTATTGATATATATAGTGTTACATCGCTTGCTCCTCATCAGACTTGCAATCTACTCTACGGTAATGTGAGTTTTAAGCCTCATTCTTTTATAGTACTTGGAGGTCGATTCCAAGGCTATTTATTTTTGTATATCCATGAATTTATATCTTCATCACGAGTTGGACCTTTGCGTCCTTAAATAATCCAGAATATTAAGTCAATTAATTGAAACTATGTACAAGTCTTTTATAATGCCTTATGTTTTATTTTGGTGCGCACCAATTGATGAAGAATAATATTACAGTAAATTCTTTCCTTTTAATAAATTAGGTTATCCTTTTTATTAATTGAATTGATTCTTCTTTACATGTGTGAATCTTTGTGCAGTTTATTTTTTTAAAGTGATCCTAATACTTGTTCCTCATTGGTTTAAATCGTCCTAGCTCCGCCCATGAGGATTCCTGTGTTTTAAACTCCAGTCGTTTTGGGGAGCTAATCTTCCCTCTTTCTGTGGAGCATGTTTGTTCCCCTTACCACTGCGGCCAATGTTTACTTTTAATTTTAATGCTGTACTTACCACTAAAACTAGACCTATTCAAAATTCAGTCCCCACATAAATATCCTGTGAGTGTTGGCCGCTGTTATATTTGCTTTTCTCTGCGAAAAATTACCGATGGAATAAGATTGCACGAGCGAGTCATCTCGACTTGACATCAGGAATCATCTTGCCCCTCGTGCTGACTGAATCATCGCGAGCCTTCTGGAACTTTCTTTTTGCCTCTGCGCCCCTGCACAGACGAGTGTGATGCCATTAACTCCTGGTGACCAGCTTCGTATGTATAATTTCATCGCGAGCCTCCTGGAACTTTCTTTTGTCTCTGCGCCCCTGCGCAGACGAGTGTGATGCCATTGACTTCCTGCGCCCTGGTGTGACCAGCTACTTCGTGAGTGGTTCATCGCGAGACCAAGAACTGAAAGTTTAATAGTGATCAAAGATTTTTATTGATATATATAGTGTTACATCGCTTGCTCCTCATCAGACTTGCAATCTACTCTACGGTAATGTGAGTTTTAAGCCTCATTCTTTTATAGTACTTGGAGGTCGATTCCAAGGCTATTTATTTTTGTATATCCATGAATTTATATCTTCATCACGAGTTGGACCTTTGCGTCCTTAACCTTTTACCTGCCGATGTTCCCAAATGGGAACATTTTTTTGTGAATTTTTTTAGTAACCTAAAATTTTGTTCAGAGTTGTCATATTTTCTGAAATGACACAGAATAATACGAATTTAATTTTGGTGCTCTAAGTTTTTTGAAAAATGTTTAACCTTTTTATAGAATTAAAGTCAAATTTACTGAATTTCTGAACTTAGAATTTGTCTAAGTTTTTCTGTCTCCCTTTCTAAAGAAAAAAAATAGAAAAAATGTTTTGTTGACATTATTTAGTATCCAAAAGACATATATTTCATTTGAAATAAACACAATATTTCCAATAATTATTTCGAGGGAATTATTTCTATCAGAATCAAGATGTTCCCATTTGGGAACATCGGCGTTTGGAGTATAGTATTTGAGGGGGTTTTTCGTTGATAGCGAAATCGAGTGCGATGCCTCTTTTTCTCACAAACATTTTGTTTTGGAAGACCTGTTTTGGGTTGATTACACGTGTTCGAACCTTTTGTTCATGAATGGACACCTGTTATCAGTCAGCTTGCCCTTTACACCCATTTTCTATTGTAAATATGTCCTTCACACCCGCCTTTACGCGCTCTATTGTAAGTGGATCGCATTTTCGAGTTTGAAATTCTTTCGCTCTCTCTCTCTCTTCATGTTTTCTACCCCATGAAATTTCTAAGAATTGAACGTGTTTCGCATCCCTTTGCAATCTATCTCGTGACTAAGGGGTACATAAGGATAAATGTTTTTGATGAGATTTTACTGGTCTCATTTCAGCATTTTATTTCACGACTCGACTCATTTCGACGATCTTATTTAGAGATGACTCGCAAATTTCTAACATTAGAAGCTGCGTTAGATTACTTCCACAACCTGTCCAGCAGTAATGTAATAATAGGAAAGCCTATCAGATTTGGGTATAAAATTTGGATGATATGCTCATCAAATGGACATCCATGAAAGGTGGAAATTTATTCTGGAAAACAGAATGGTGCTAAGGCAGATACTCCACTTGGATGAAGAGTCGTCATGAACATGTTGTCTATTTTGGAAAATCCTGAACAGCACGAGATTTATTTATTTATTTATGGTTTTGACAATTTTTTCACATCATACAATTTGATGAATCAACTGACTTCTCTGAAGATAAAAGCTGTTGGAACTATTGGAAAAAATAGAACTGGAGATTGTTCTCTTCCATCAATTAAGGATATGAAAAAGGCAAGGAAGGTGTCAAGCAAACCTGGACCTCAACCACATCTTCAAGTTTTGAATAGAAAAACAGCTGAGCATTATCTTGTTCCATTCGCTCAGGGACGTTGCGTGGTTTGCGAAAACAACGTGTGAAAGCAGTGCATTGACTGTGAAAAGCGACTTCATTCATCTTGTTTCCCCCGATACCATGTACAATAAGAAAAAAAAAAGGTCATTCAAATGAAAAAAGTATAATGGTATGTAAAATAAACAAAAATATTCATATTTTTAATTTTTTTCAAAAAAATCATCTTTTGAGAAAAATCCCCCTATTTACTTCATTCCAAACGCCGATGTTCCCAAATGGGAACATCCTGAAAATCTAACTTATAATATTTTTCTTGCGAAAATATGTTTGGATTAGCATACTAGAGGTAAATTTAGACATCTAAACAAAAATTTGAAGGTAAAAATTAAAAATTTGAATTACGGCGTTTAAAAGGTTAAATAATCCAGAATATTAAGTCAATTAATTGAAACTATGTACAAGTCTTTTATAATGCCTTATGTTTTATTTTGGTGCGCACCAATTGATGAAGAATAATATTACAGTAAATTCTTTCCTTTTAATAAATTAGGTTATCCTTTTTATTAATTGAATTGATTCTTCTTTACATGTGTGAATCTTTGTGCAGTTTATTTTTTAAAGTGATCCTAATACTCGTTCCTCATTGGTTTAAATCGTCCTAGCTCCGCCCATGAGGATTCCTGTGTTTTAAACACCAGTCGTTTTGGGGAGCTAATCTTCCCTCTTTCTGTGGAGCATGTTTGTTCCCCTTACCACTGCGGCCAATGTTTACTTTTAATTTTAATGCTGTACTAACCACTAAAACTAGACCTATTCAAAATTCAGTCACCACATAAATGGTGCCGTTCCGAAAAAATATTAGGAATATTTTTTTTTGTATATATTTTAGTAATTAATTTTAATAATGATAGCCAATTTTGACTTAGATTTTTTTATTGGGTTGAGAATTGGGTTGTTGCGGAAACAAATAGATTTCTAAAAATTTTTTTTTATTTCATGATGGATTTCTGACTGGATTCGACTGACAGAAAAATATTTTGAAAATATTTGAACATTGATATGGTTGTGTGTAAAAATTTTCTAAAATTTGTCACCTACCTCACAAAGTGTCTGTACACTTTTGATGAGAACAATTTCAATTTTTGAAAATTCTATTGATACTTTTAATGATGGTGAATTTTTATTCTGTGACACAACAAACTGTGATATTTTCCTCTTTGCCAATTGAATTTCACTGATGATTACTCGCAGTGGGCTTACTCTAAGTAACACTTCATCTCAAACTCCTAATTTGAATCAGCCGTCTTCTCCGTTAGTCATGTCCTTGGCCAATGCCTTGCCCCATTTCTCGGGGTTAGAGAGAGAATCAATACGTAATTACATAACTCAAATTTCGGATGTAGCTAACCTTGAGAAATGGTCAGACGAAAAGAAACTTATCTTTCTAAAACTAAATTTAAAAGATAAAGCATTGGAATTCTTGATCAATGATCCAAAAGCGAATGAAGCCAAAAGTTTCGATGCCCTCTCTAAATTATTAATAGAGAAATTCTCCGTCACGCCAACTTTTACTCAAATTCAGGAGCAGTTTTCATGCATAAAGCAAACTCCAACTCAATCAGTACAAAATCTAATTGAATCCATAGAGACAGCTGCAATTAAATACATCAACACTGAAAACCCAACTAAGGAAATGTTAGAATTAAGGGAAAATCTAAAGTACTCCAAATTAATGGAGGCATTGAGAAGTGATATAAAAATTGAGGTTAAGAAATTAGGGCCCACAAACTTTGATGAGGCTGCAAAATATGCCAAGAATATAGAAAGTGCCCTCAATTCACTTGAAAACATATCCAATATAAATGGAACCAGTAATTTTGAGTTACAAACCCTGCTTAATAACCAAATAGAGACAAACAAACAGATACTGAATTTGACGAATAAATTGAACCAACTGACTGAGGCTCAACTAATTAACAACACCCAATGTCGTCCCTCCTCTTCATGGGCAAATCCATCTGCTCGTGAATTTGTGCCATCTGGGGAATTTTCATTTCACAATCCTCGCTCAGGTGTATCTTGCCACATTTGCGGCAAGGGACACTTGACTACCCAATGCTGGGACTTCCCCTCCAATTCTCGTGGCAGGGCTAGCACGTTTCGACAACAAACTTTTCAGAGAGGTAATCGCAGACAGTATAATAGAAGGGGTGGTTTCAGGGGCAGTTTCCGTCCACACAATAGAAATCCCTATCACAGAAATTTAAACAATTAGGGGGTTTTTGCAATGAAAATGACAAAAATCTTAGGTTACGAACAAAGACCCCTCATAACAGTGTAACCAACCCTGAAGTAAAAATTTTGACAGGTAACTCTGAAGATATTTCCACTAAAAATCATGATAAAGCAAACAGTCCCGATATTCAAATCTTATCATCCTGCAACACCAGTACCAATTATAAACTCCCTTTAATTACATTAACTTTTGGGAATCGGTCTTATACAGGACTTATTGATTCGGGTGCTAGCATCAGTCTCGCCCAAGCCAATGTCCTTGATAACATCAAAGAAGTTGCCAAAGTAGAGCACATATCCCGTTCAGTCAAGATACAGCTACTAAACAGCTCGACTATCCCATACTCATCCTCAGTTAATTTATCTTTCAAAATAGAATCAAAATGGTTTCGTAATCTTTTTTTTGTAACTAATAGTAACTGGACATATGATTACCAATTCATACTAGGATACGACTTTCTACAAAGAAATAAAATAATTCTAGATCCTGCTAATTCTGAGCTAATTATGGACAATCACCATTTTAAGTTCTTCAATTCTAACTCATCTGCTGATACCACAAGCAGTAACAACACAACTCACTCTTCAAAACAAGAAGTTAACTATGTTGCAACCATCAACAATGTCACAATTTTACCTGGCACTTTTGAAATAATTAAATTACAAATCCCTAATACAATGCAAAAGCATAAACAAATTTTATTAACGACTAAGGAAAATAAACTAAATTACGAAATAAATGACTCTGTTCATTATACAGAAAATGATAAGTATATATACACCATAATTGAAAATTCATCTAATAAAAAGATAAAAATAAAAAAAGGAACTAACATCGGCACTATTGAACCTTTCAATGAAGACAATGTTGTTAAACCCATAAAAGAAAACATATTGCAGGTTAACAACCTTAATATCAATGATGTTGAGGAACTTAGAAAAGCTGAACTTAAAGAATCTGATTTTGATCTTAGTCACCTGGATGACAGCTACAGAAAACAAATTTTAGAGTTACTTATGAAAAATTATTCTATTTTTTCAAAGAGCTATGCCACTCTTGGGCTTACTACTGCAGTCACTCCCTCCTTTAAATTATTACATAATTTTCCTATCCAGACGAAAGCTTATGCGATTCCGAGTATTGCTAAACAATTTGCGCAGAAAGAAATTGCCCAGCTTTTAGATGCAAAAATAATTGAACCTTCTACGAGTTCGTATTGTTTCCCGGTTTTATTCGTTCGCAAAAAACCTCTGCCTAATCAAAATCCTAAAGATATGAAATTTCGCATGGTAGTAGACTACAGGTTAATTAATAGTATAACAGAATCTTTTAAAATTTGTTTACCTAAAATCTCAGACATCATTAAAAACATTGCTGGTAACAAATACTATTGTGTCTTAGATCTAAAATCAGCCTTTTTCCAAATTAAGCTTCAGGATCAGGATAAGGAAAAACTTGCATTTTGTTCAGAACTTGGCAATTTCCAACCCCGTGTTCTACCTTTTGGGGCAAAAAACTCTACTTCCTTTTTCCACCTGGCTATCTCCAAATGTTTGAACGATTTAACTGGCAAGAATGTTCAATTTTTTTTAGATGATATTGTTTTAGCCACTTCATCTCTGCCTGAAATGTTTCAATTGTTACAAAAGGTCTTTGACCGACTAAAAATGTTTAACATGACTTTAGATCCCAACAAAGTACAACTATGCAAAGAAAAAATTGTATATCTGGGGTATACACTTGATAAGAATGGGTACTCACCATCGGATGATAACATAAACAAAATTTTGTCTTTCCCCAGACCTAAAGATCGTAAACAAATGCAATCATTTCTTGGTATGGTGAATTATTTTCGACACATGATTTACCATTTTTCACATGTAATTGCACCCCTAACAAACTTAACAAAAAAAAATGTACCTTTTGTTTGGAACTCTGAATGTCAAAATGCCTTTGACACATTACAGGACGCCATTCTTAATAAACCAGTGCTAAAAAACTTAAACCCTGATAATGACTTGTACCTTGTAACAGATGCTTCTCAGCAAGCTATCTGTGGTATTTTGATGCAAGAAGAGAAAGGAAAATTCTACCCCATTGAATTTTATTCGAGAAAACTTTCCGAGGCCGAGTCACGTTATCCATCAATTAGACGTGAACTTCTGGCAATTTTTGCTTCTGTTAAACATTTTCATGAGCACCTGTATGCCAGGCCATTCCAAATTTTAACCGATGCCAAAGCTTTGACCCACCATCTGAAATTAGATAAACAACCCGATATCGTCGCACGCTGGTTACTGTATTTAGAACAATTCCATTATACTACCTCTCACCTCCCCGGATTCAAAAATCCAAGCGATTATCTGACTAGGTGTATTGAGGATCCTGAAAATCTAAATAATGTGGAGATTTTTGCTACTCCAAAGGAAATCACCCATGAAGTGATTAGGCAACATCAAGAAAAAGATCCCTTTGTGTCAAAAATTTTGCAAAAAATTAAAGATAATACATTAACTAGTAAAGAACCCTATTTTGTCGACTCTCACTCAAATGTGGTTATGATAAAACATGTTAATAACAGAAAGAAAAACAAATCAGTGCATAATAAAATCTTTGTCCCTATTTCATTAGTCAAGACAGTTTTAACTAATGCACACGCTCCACACTTTGGTGTAAAAAAAACATACGATTTCATTCGTAATAAATTTTTTTGGGTAGGAATGTTTTCTGATACTAAAAGTTTTTGTGATAATTGTTCTAAGTGTCTTGAATATAAATCAAAAAACCTAAAGACCAAATGTTCTCGAATCCCTAAAAGTGATCTCGCTGTAGGAGAATTTCTGTCCATTGATTGCGTTGGACCTCTTCCGAGAAGTTTTTCCAATAAAAGTTACATTCTAACTATCGTTGATAATTATACTAGGTACCTTGAAGCAATTCCTTTGAATAACACAAAAGCACCCGCCATTATAAAGGCCATGAATGAGTATTTTTCTAGATTTGGGTTATGCAAAACTTTGTTATCTGACAACGGGCCAAATTTTCGTTCAAAAGAATTTGAGGAGTATTTAAAAAATTTGCAAATAGACCACAGAAAATCTTCTATCTACTATCCGCAAGGGAACTCAACGGTTGAAAGGATTCACCGAATACTCAAAGAAAGCATTGCAGCCATGTCTGAGAAAAGTTTTGAATGGCCTGACAGACTTTTGTTTTTCAAACTTCACTATAATAACTCTGTCCATGTTGTAACACAATTCGCACCTGCCGAATTATTTTTTGGTAGGAAGTTAAACATGCCTTTTGAAAATTTTGAGCCACCTAAAACCATTGAAAATCATTCTGCATACTTAAATAAATTAAATAAACACATGCGGGAAGCAAAAACATCCGTGCGGGAAAATGAGAAGCAATATTTAAAAGTGGTTGAGAAACAAATTAAGGGCAGAGAAAAACCTATTTTGCAATTGGGGGACAAAGTCTATTTAAAAAATTTTCACGCTTCAACTGCACTAGGGAGTAAAAACTCTGGCCCATACAAAATCATTAGAATTGTTAGAAATGACAACTACATTATTGAAAAAGATAATAAACAAATAAAAGTGCATGTTAGTAAATTGATCCCTGTTCATGAACTGCGTCCCAATTTGCAAGATAAAGATGTCACTGATTCATAGTTTCCTTCAAATTGTTTTGAGCACTGATGTAATTATGATTCAGAGAGAACACTGAGAAAATTATCAAAGAAAAAGATCAAAACAATATATTTTAGGTTTTCCTGTTAATATTATTTTTGGCCAAAATAATATTTTTCCTGTTTTATAGCTGGCTGGTTCCGTATTTAACTGGACAGGAATATTCAAAAAAAAAAAAAAAAATGTGTTGTCACAATGCAACAATTTATTTTTTTCTCTCTTTTTCTCTCTTTTTCATGTGTTAACGTAATGTGCCACACAAAATTTGTGGAGATATAACTGTGAAACTAAATAAGGGGTTATAATTTACATGCAGGCCAGACATGGCATAATATACATGCTTCTAATCAATGAATTGTGTAAAAAAAAGAAACAATGATGTACTGATTGTGTCCCTTTTCAAAAAAAAAGGAGGGAAAATGTATATATACATATATATATTTTTTTCCTTTTACTTTTTATGAATTTTATTTGGTCTGTCAGTCGATGACTTAAATCCTTCGCTGCATAGGATCATCACTCAAATACTGCACTTACTGAAAATTTTAGTGTATATCATTTGAATGTATACCTTTGGTTTTATAGTCAAGATATTTGTTTTACTTTTGATGTTGTGAATTTGTGATATATATATCTTTTCACCTGTATGTACTTGTTCTTCAATTGGAGGCAACATTTTTTTTCCTTTTGGGGGGGGGATAATGTGACACGAAAGCCGTCACATTCTTTTAAAATTCAAATCAGACTTTAAAACCTACACCTAGATGGCAGCACATGCTCATGCGTGTGAATGTTCGAACTTTCTGGATCATCTAAACTGGTTCCAACTGGTTTGCTTGGCGTCTGTTCCTTCTGGAAGAATTTTGCCATTTTTTTTCTCTCTCCAACTATACGAGAGACCAAGGATGTTGACGAGTGGGGATAGAGCTTGGTCTTGGACCAAACGACGAAAAAAAAACTGCTAAAGTTTTTTTAAGAAAAAATATCATGATACCCTGCCCTGAAGACTGAAATGAGTGTTGGCCGCTGTTATATTTGCTTTTCTCTGCGAAAAATTACCGATGGAATAAGATTGCACGAGCGAGTCATCTCGACTTGACATCAAGAATCATCTTGCCCCTCGTGCTGACTGAATCATCGCGAGCCTTCTGGAACTTTCTTTTTGCCTCTGCGCCCCTGCACAGACGAGTGTGATGCCATTAACTCCTGGTGACCAGCTTCGTATGTATAATTTCATCGCGAGCCTCCTGGAACTTTCTTTTGTCTCTGCGCCCCTGCGCAGACGAGTGTGATGCCATTGACTTCCTGCGCCCTGGTGTGACCAGCTACTTCGTGAGTGGTTCATCGCGAGACCAAGAACTGAAAGTTTAATAGTGATCAAAGATTTTTATTGATATATATATAGTGTTACATCGCTTGCTCCTCATCAGACTTGCAATCTACTCTACGGTAATGTGAGTTTTAAGCCTCATTCTTTTATAGTACTTGGAGGTCGATTCCAAGGCTATTTATTTTTGTATATCCATGAATTTATATCTTCATCACGAGTTGGACCTTTGCGTCCTTAAATAATCCAGAATATTAAGTCAATTAATTGAAACTATGTACAAGTCTTTTATAATGCCTTGTGTTTTATTTTGGTGCGCACCAATTGATGAAGAATAATATTACAGTAAATTCTTTCCTTTTAATAAATTAGGTTATCCTTTTTATTAATTGAATTGATTCTTCTTTACATGTGTGAATCTTTGTGCAGTTTATTTTTTAAAGTGATCCTAATACTCGTTCCTCATTGGTCTAAATCGTCCTAGCTCCGCCCATGAGGATTCCTGGGTTTTAAACACCAGTCGTTTTGGGGAGCTAATCTTCCCTCTTTCTGTGGAGCATGTTTGTTCCCCTTACCACTGCGGCCAATGTTTACTTTCAATTTTGATGCTGTACTAACCACTAAAACTAGACCTATTCAAAATTCAGTCCCCACACTACAATAATAACATTTAAAATTACTAATTTAACAGTTTATTACAGTGTATTTTACAGTTTTAAACTGAAACCTGTGCTGTCAGTAATATACGGTTGCTTTTACAGTATAATACAGCTAAATTTTACGGCAATAAACAGCAAAATTTCTCACTTTACAGTATGAAACTGTAAAATTTCTGGTTTTACAGTTTATTACTGTGCATTTTACAGTTTTAAATTTTAACCTCTGCTGCCAGTATTATACTGTAAAAACAGCAGTGTACAAGTGTTATAAATGCAGACTTCTCAATATTGTGAAATACTTTTAGCTTTTTATCTGGTGTTCTTTCTTCAGTTTGGTTACCACTCAGGTTGGTTTATTACAGACTTTTCTGATTGACTGAACCCAAAATAAGGGCGAAAAAATCCCATGCATTTAAGTTGACATATACCTTTTCAATACTGTATCTTTTCATAGCTGATCAATAACAAACGCCTGTTAATATTTTTGTTTTTTAGAATAAAAATTAAGAAGTAAAATATATGTTAGTACTTTGCTTGAATGGGAAAATTTGTACTAGAAATTAATTTCATGGAATTTCATCTGGAGTCCCGGGAATCGCTAATGTTTAATATTTCGAGCCTTAAGTCTCTTCACAAAGTAATCGTTAAATTTAATCTCTGTTTACGCTTCCGTTGCTACCAATGACTACGAAGGTATGCCGAAATGTTGCATTAAAATAATCAGATGGAAAGTGGTTCAAGGAAGAAGGTTGGTAGCATCCCAGGGGATATTCATGAAAGTCAGCCGTTAACAAAACTTAGGTTTTTTTTTAATACTATTGTAAGATTTTCTAAGCTTCATCCTAAGGATCTTTTCGCCCTGAAAAGAGGTTTAACCTATTTATGCCCAAGTTTTTTCAACATTTTTTTTCAATTTTTATCTGCTTAAAACTCTTACTTGGAATGGTTAACATACATTTTAGGTTTAAAATAGTTCACTGTTGCCATATTTATTAAGTTATTTAACGTCCTGTTTATGGGATATTTTGCAGATACGTGAGCAAAATATGACCTTACTGGACTTTACTTTTGCGAAGTGACATTACAGAAGGCATCTCTGATCAATTTTAAGCAAATTATTTTAAAATAGTTTTATTTTATGGAAAAAAAGCATGCAAAAAACTTACTTTATGTGTTTACCCATGCTGGATCGTTGCTTGACTGATTTTTTTGAAAATAGATGTCAATAAATAAACTCTGATGTCCAAATAGTAGCTCTAACTGGTTTTCTCAAGAAGAAGGACCATTTAACTTGTGAAAAATAGCTTTAGTAAAATGATATACCCATTACAGGTTTTTGTATGCAGTAAGTAACAAGCGTCCTGTTTTTAGGCTACTGGGAATAAATGGGTTAATTGCAAACTTAACTCGCTTTGATGTTTTTTAAAGTTTTTATTCTAAGCTTCTTTTTTTTTTGAAAAAAATCTGCTGAATATAGCAGCAATATTTTGTGTGCGCTTAAAAATTGTTTATGCTTATAAAATTTAACTTTATAACATACAGTAAGCAAAATCATTTTTTTTTAATTGTAAGATATTTCGTAAGGTTAAGCCTACAGATAGAAACATTTCATTTCTCAGAACCTTTAAATCAATAGAAAATTAATATCACAACACTGAACAAGCCTTTATTTGAACCACAAACTCATTGAAATGATTAAAAACATATAAGTTTATAACAAATAATAGTTCAACGTTTGATTCTGCCGAATACCATGCTGTCACCAAGGGGAGTGGGTAAATAAGCGTTTTAAAAAAATGATTGGGTGGATCAAACCTCCATTGTTACTATAACATACAGACGTGGCTTTCGTTTCAGTATCAGCGAAAAAAGATGCAGCCCTTTTGCAGTAACACTAAAGAAGTAACTTTTTTTTCATGTCTTTCATGTCTAGTTTTATTAGCGGAATACTACTGAATCATTTGTGTCTGTATTGTTATCAACAAATTGTAATTGTGGATGACTTTTTATAATTTGACTCTTAACATCCCTAGCAGCATAATCTCATCGGCCGATGATCGGATTCGATGAGTTCTCATCGGGAATCGCTCCAATATGTCTCATCGGCCAAACAGAATCCGAGCAGAAAAATCCGATGAGTGCTCTAAATACGCTGAGATTTGGAGCAATTTACGAGCAGTCTCGTGCCGATGAATTTTTTAGATTCTCGGCTTATTTTCATCGGGAAAGTTGATCGGAAGGATATCGCTTTCCGATGAAAAGTAGCTCATCGAAAACCATGCTCGGATACTGATCGGAACAATGTCATCGTGCGTTACGGGATCAGTTTACGAGGAGTTCGATGATCGGCCGAGCAAAATCCGATGAGTTGATGCTACTTGGGATATATTCCTAAATGGTAAAAATACAATGTCATTGAGTGTGCCTGTCTTAAACTACTAAAAAATAGTTTACAAATCGTGTAACTATAAGGGGGACATGAAGTAATGTTTTTTTTTTTTTTTTCAAACAAATCAATGGTTAAAAGTTTTAATTTTAAATCAACGGTAGTAAATACCCTCGTTTTCAAGGGTTTTTTGCCATCTAGTAATCAATTTAAATCCCTGATACATTTTTAAAAAAGTGGCGCAAATATCTTGCAATGGTATCTTGGATACACTGCAAAAATGAGCTGTCGTTTTTACAGTATGATACTGGCAGCCGAGGTTCTATCTTAAAACTGTAAAATACACAGCAATGAACTACTAGCAATTTTACAGTTTCTTACCCGGTTAAAATTTTTAGTTCATTGCCGTAAAATTTAGCTGTAGTATAGTGCAAAAATAACAGTATAATACTGGCAGCCGAGGTTCCTGTTTAAAACTAAAATGCATGGTAATAAAAAAAAAGTAGCAATTTTACAGTTTACTATTGTAAAATTAACAACTTTTACAGTTTAATTACTGTACACTAGCAATTTTATTTTACTATTTATTGTAAAATTAGCATTTTTGACAGTTTATTACCATAAAATTAGCTGTATTATACTGTAAAAACAACATTCGTTTTTACAGTGTAAAGCTACAGGCGCTTAAAGAACAGTGTTCGAATTTCTCTTTTCTGCGTCTTTCGAATTCTTTGCTGTTTCTTCTTTATAATTTTAATTACTTAAAAGTATTTTATTCGATGGTGGTTGTTTTGAAGGATTTTAAAGCGCATCAAAATTGCATGACCTGTCTTTTTTTTTTTTTTAATTTTTATAGGACGAGCACAGCCGTGTTCACATCTGACTCATATCCAAGATGCCATTTCAAGATATTTTACTCCAAAAACCGATGTTTTTAAAAATCTTTCCGGGATTCAAAATTCACTACAAGATGTTAAAAGGCCCTTAATAACGAGGAAATTACATTGTTGACTTAAAAAATATATATATTACACATGTGTTTAAACAAATTGACATTACTTTTCGATCACGCTAATATTAACTGGGGTAAACAGTTTATTTGAACTTGGATTTTTATTAATTTAAATATTTTAATTAATACGCTTTTATTAATTTTAAATGTGGGTTTATTTCTATGTATGTATGTATGTAACTCTAAATAAAAGACAATATTCACGTTCTTTGCAAATATAAAAGTAATATATTCCATACTATTATTAATACTAAAGGCTAAACTATATTACATGTTGATGTATTATAAGTGCAATAAAAAGCGTATATTTTAGTTTTTTTAAACTAATTTAAAGATTTTTTCAGTGCATATTAAGCTTTGTTGTCAATTCATTAGATTAACTAAAACTTGTTTTTATTTCGTTTGATCCCTTCAAATGATCTTTAATTAAATAAAGTTTTTAATCAGAATAGCACCAGGAATCATATCTTAATACAATCTTAAATTAAATATTTTCTCACCCCCAACCCCTCCCAAAAAAAAAACTGAAATTATAGTTTAAAAAACTGAAAAATATTCTTTTAGAGAGCATGTAATATAGTTTAGCCTTTAGTATTAATAAGGGTATTAAATGTATCACTTTTATATTTGCAAAGAACGTGAATTTTACCTTTTATTATGAGTTGCATGCAAACAACTCAAACACTTATAATACATCAACGTGTGATATAGTTTAGCCTTTAGTATTAATAATGGTTTTAAATAGATACCTTTTATATTTATAAAGAACGTGAATTTTATCTTTTATTCGGAGTTACATACATACATACAAACAATCAAAAACACATGTGAAACTAATAAAGCGTATTAAAAAAATCGCTTACCAGATTGCTTTTAAGCAACTATGTAACTTAAGATAAACATGAATAGTTTTAGGATAAGCTTTTAAACAATGGATAATTTATTTTTATGAGTTTAGCTTCATAATGAAAACTGAGATATGAACACGAAAAAATTGTATCAATAACTTTGATGCTGCCTTCAACATTTCCTGAAGAGAACTACCTTGTACCACTATCAGCCCAAAGACACGTGGAAGCTGCAGAAGCAGTCTATTTGTCTTGGGTTCTCCCATTGTTAAAGGATTTTCAGTTAAATGCAAAGCGTTAATTTCTCACGCTTTGAATTTGCTCATGAAATGCATTTGCTTATTTATCTATATCTGCACAAAATTCCATCCTCAAGTCTGCGGTTTAGGAATCGATTACTCATAAACAAAAGTTAAAAGCATAGAAAATAAACTGCTATTCGTAATTAACTGGTATTTCATTAAATACAAATATTAATTAACGGTTTACCTGGTTTTCCTAATGTATGGAAATACCGAATAGCATAAATGCATTTATTTGTGAGTTTTTTTTTATTGCGTTAATGGTAAACTAATTATCAATTAATAACGCTTAAATTTGAACAACACAATACATTCATAAATCTTTTGTTTGGGTTTAGTGAAATGTATTACACCTTGTAGAAAACTTTCCGCCTTTATGCACTTTAATTCATTTTTATTGTGCAATTTCCGAGTTTTATTTTTCTACATTATCTTATGTAATTTTATTTAATCAAATATGCAGCGTCAAAATATTTCCTCGATGTAAATCAAAAGCATTTTTAAGCCTACTTTCTTTTGAGGTATTAGAAGAAATAAGAATGCCTAATATCTTCAAAATACCTCTAAAAACAATACTGATAATACTTAAATTATTTTACAGATCACAAAAAATATTTCGTAATTGGGGTTTTGGGGTAGCTGTGACTGTGTACTCCATAAGTTTGTTTGTTACTCAATGATTAGAAAGAAGAAAAAAAAAACAATTTTTGTTCGAAAGGCGTTGGTTAGACCACATGTTTTCGATTTAAATGTAAACGAGTTTTAACTCAGTTCTAAACATTTAAGGAAAAAATATCGGTTACACAGGAAAATATTGAGAGTGTATAAACTGATTATTCGAAAGGTAAATTTGCTTCAAACAAAGTTTACGGAATAAAACATTAGATGCAGAATTTATAGAACAATTGTTTGAGTCTTCAAAAACTTTTTTCTACTTATTAGAATAAAATTACTAATCAAAAACCTAGTTTTGTCTGAAGAAAAAAAACCACGGGAAAGAATTTTGACATGTTTTTATTTTTTTTGGTAAATTTACAGGATTGTTTGAATGTTTTAAAAACATTAGCTCCGACAAGAAAGTTTGAAATGTATATAAAATCCCTAAACACCTAGGAACATATCGTAAAAAAAACCTGCATTGAAAAAAGCTTGAACGTAGGCTCTGCAGAAAAATCATCCTTTTAGTGCGTTTTTTCAAAAACTTTTCTTCCCCTTAAATACAGTAAAACTAAATTTAAAAAAATCAATAATTATACAAACATGACTTTATAGACGAAAATTAGATAGTAGGGGGAGGAATCTGAGGAACCATATTTTGAGCTGAAAATGAATAGGGGGTGGATTATGGATGTATGAAATGACTACTTGATAGAAAAATTTAAATGGAATTCTCACAACGCATCTTAGAGCATTTGAAACAACAAAAAATGAAAGTTACCTCTTGCTTTATAACATATATCTTTTGTTAATGGTGTTTCAATTGTACTTTAATTATATTTCTAATGGTATAATTAACATATTTCATATAGTTTTTCAGTTTAGTTTTATTTTGTTTACTGTCAAACATTTATTTTGGTTAAAAGCTACAACAAAAATCTATTTTCCTTGGGTGTCGTAGTGTTAATATACTTTGTTGTACTTTTGAAATATACACTAAAAAATCATTGTTGTTTTTACAGTATAATACAGCTAATTTTATAATGATAAACTAAAAGTTGCTAATTGTACAGTACTAAACTGTCAAATTGCTTATTTTACACTAATAAACTGTAAACTTGCCAACTTTACATTTTATTACCGTGCATTTAAGTTTTAAACTGGAAGCGCTGCTGGCATTATTATACTGTTGTTTTTACAGAATAATACAGCCAAATTTTACGGCAATACTGCGAAAATTGCTAACTTTACATCAAGAAACTATGGGATTGCTAGTTTTAAAGTTTATTGCTGTGCATTTTACAGTTTAAATTGGAGCCTCGGCTGCCAGTATTATAATGTAAAAACAACAGTTCGTTTTTTGCTGTGTAGTTAACAAAATACGTATTAAATACAAGTCCGTCATTTCATGGGGTCAGGAGGGGGCAAAGGCCCTTTCTGGCTTCGGCAAATGTATTAACATATGAGTGAGCGTGCTTTTGGGGGCTGTTTTTTTTTCGATATAATTTACACTGAGTATACAACCTATCGCATCCCTTCCCCTGGAAGAATTCATAATGACACGCCAAACAAAATATTTGTAAACTCATATAATATACAAATAAAATTGATATCATAACATTTTATGCACTTAAGCCCGAAATGAAAGTGGGAAATAGAACTAAGTATTTTAGTGCATTTGTTTCTTCATATTGCATGGTAAATAAAACAATTTTGCTATGCTACCTAAAAGCGCATTTGTGGCTTAAAATTTTAAAACACTCTGAAATTATCACACCTCTCTGCCCAACCAAAAGATGGCGACACGAACATTAAATCGCAAGAATTGCGAGTTTCTAATCAATAACGGTAAGATTCCAATTCACTGGTTAAGGCAAGGGAGAAGTTGAAGAAAAGACAGTTATTTAAAATGATGGCACTCAAATAAGTGTTTACTCTTCCATATTAAAATTTTAAAAATTGTACTTGTTTCTATAATTATTATTAACATGAAGAACAGTCTCCAAATAAAAATATGTTTAAAGCATTTTTTTATATTCAAAATATCAATTTCAATTTTATCCTTTGTAGCTCACTTATGCATTACATTGTTGTAATATTCATTACGGGGGTTATTATTTTTAAATAAATAGAGTGCTGGTTTTAGACAAAAAAGCATAATCAATTACAATTATGATTACAAGCAGAAAAGAAAGGAGACTGTAGTAGCCATTGCACTTAAATAAGTCTGCAGAAAAGAAAAATATGAGCATGGCAACGATTACAGTAAGGAAAAGAAATAAAATGCAATTTTATTATGCGATTCAAAACTCTTAAATTAAAACGTAGTAGCACAAAGAAGGCCAATTTAGATTCATTTTTGCATCTGATCTGTATGAATATGATATCTATGTTTATGTATACTGTATGGTGGCCGACGCTCATACCTGAATGAATAAATAATGAATACTGTATGCGATCTAACAATTCATTGATAGTTTGCCTGCAACCAAACTTTCGGTTGCAGCGAATTCTGATTTTTAAAATTGTATCTCTGCATTTTATTCTCGAGTCAAGATTAAGCAACTATTTGCTATAATATGAAGTATTTTAAACACATTATAAAACAACACCTGCTGTTATTCCGAAGAAATGAATTTTTTTTTAAAATATATATATTTTTCAACATTCCGACATTCATAAACGCTAAAGTGTTGTCAGTAATGTTTAAAAAAAACGTTATTGCTCAAGTTTGCTAGACAGGCACTCAAATAACTCTTAAAATGCTACAAATAGTAGCCAACTTAAATAAAAAAGTAATAAAAATAATAAATTCTGCTATGGTTTCTAGTTATAAATTATTGCTATTATTATTAATTTTATTTACATACATGAATATTTCACAATAACTTTATCCATAAAATTTGTTGTGTTTAATGGAGGAATAAAACTCCATGAACAATTAAGTTTTTATGTAAGAGAACAAATAAAATTTAAAAATCATGCTCAATAATTCAAATAATGCTTACCCCATAGCTTTTAAATGATTTAATTTTACGATTTATTGAATAGTAATTTTATACTTTTGCTCATTAATGAGAAAATAATTAGTACATAAACATTTCTAGAAAGTAATATTGCCCGTCTTGATTCATCTCAGTGCCAGGAAATGACTAATACTGTTTACGATGCATCATACTTCCAAACATTATCTCTATCCAGAAACAAAAAACTTTCATTGTATTTTTAGTAGTTCATTGCACAATATTCTACATTGTGGGGAAGAATGACGGCATGAAAATATACTTTTTTTGACCTTTACCCCAAACAACTTAACTTGTTCCCTCTTTCCAACTTTTAAAGGCTGGCTATCAATGCACTTTGATTCAGTTATAAATTTCTCTTAAGGAAAAGATTTCGTAATATTTCATTTAGATTTGTGTCTGTGTGTCAGTTTAATTGATTTTTTATCTCTTTAGACATTTTTTCAATATGCAATCTTTTCAACATATTCAAACTTGTCAAAATTTCACGTGTGCACTTTTCTCTTCTGGTATCTTTTAAAGTTTCTTCAAAAAAAAAATACCGTTAAAAAAATTGAATTTTGGAGTTAATGCTGTCAAGCACAAATGCTTCGCTCGAGTCAGCTAGTAGGTTGTCAATTTTTAGTGATAAGTTTGTTTTATTTAGGTATGTTGTTTGACTGTGCAACATATAGTAAAAACATATTTAACGGTAGTAACTGCAACTGAACTCGATTTGTTGTTTCAATATACCTTTTAATACACTGTACTGTACTGTAAATTTTGTTTTTACAGTACAATACCAGCTAATTTTATAGTAATAAGCCCTAAAAATAGCTAATTTTACTGTAATAAAGTATAAAATTTCTACTTTAACAGTACCAAAGTATAAAATTGATACTTTAACAGTACTAACTTACCATAATTTATAGTACCTTAGTAGCAGTACCTTAGTTTATTACCGTGCAATTTCTAACTTAACCGTACGAAGCTGTAAAACTGCTAGCTTTACAGTTCATGACTGTGAAATTTAACGATTTTAAATAGGAATCTCGGCTGCCAGTTATATACTGTAAAAACAACAGTTTATTTTTTCGCAGTGTATTATAAGCTTGTATTATTTCACAACCCCTTTAAAGCGTAGTCTCTGTCGAGTAATTTTGCGACTGACATTTTTTAAATGTCTAATCCACGTCAAAATAAATTGCCGCCAGAAACACATTTCAACGCTCTAAGTAACCGATATGCAATTCCTCGCTCCATCGCTCATTGGACGCCCATCACCCGAGGTATTTATTGGCCAGTCCCCTTCAGCCGAGGTGGCAGGATAAAGCGAATAATTGCTCGGCGGAACGTCAGGAAATAGCAGCATCCCAGAGGAGCCCGAAAGAAGCTAAACAGAAGTGGCGTAAAACACTAGAAGAATTTAATGAAGTAATGGGTGACTGGTGGTCATTTTATCCACCTCTGGCCCAGTCCCCGGTGGTCAGTGGAGATTGTCTGTGATCCTGTCACAGAAAATCCTCTTAGCAGTGACTAGGGACGAGGATTAACGGTGGCAGTTCTCTGTTCTTGTAATGTTTTTCGGAGTGCTTACAAAATCAATTCGGCATGTATGCACTTTGCAGGGATCCTGTCTATCGGCCGTTACGCAAGAGGGTGGATTGGGTAGGATTGTTTTGCTCAAGAATTTTGATCAAGTGCTTGGCGTCTGCGATGCATTTATAAAATGAAAGAATGCTGGATAACTTTTTTCTTAAACAAATGTTTAGTTAAAACGCAATATAAGGCAAATACATCCAAATCTGTTTAAAACATTTACTAAATTAATTTAATGAAAAATAACACTAAATTAAATAAAAAGTACTCGTCGGCCTTGGCCTACCAATATAAGTCTACTTTACATTCCACCTGAAATAACCACTAAAGGATAGTCAAGCTGGAAAAAAATGTAAACACCTTTCGCTAAACCTAACTTTCAAATATTACGCCATATTAAAAAAAAATATATATATACATAAAAATACATTTCTTTCTTCTTTGATCTGCATACGCAAATAGGTTTCCACTGTCCATATTTGTCATCTTTAATGTATTAGAAAGAAAAATATTTGGAATGATTAAAAGTAAACATTACGCTTATTAGCTGTTAAACGCGTCTGATTTAATTCATGTTGATTCTAATGTTCGAACCTTTAAGAAGCAAATTAGTTTTTTTTTTCTTTTAATTTAACATAAGTCCTTTAAAAATGACTACGTTTGTTTCAAGCATTTATAGTGTTTTATAGTGTGAAAAATACCAAGAGAGATAAAAAAAAAGGGTAACCAAGTTAAGTATAAGCGCTGGTCAACACAATACTTACACATGTAAATATACTTCGATTGAGTATCTACATTGCACAAAAAAAATAAAAATAATAATAACTTCTTGTCTAAAAAAAAAAAAAACTCCTAAAATCTACAAAAAGCAGAACTTTACGGAAATTAATTTATATTTAATATATTTGAAGTAAGTGTCGTGTGTGTGCTTGTAGAACATAGGCACCACAACAGGAGAGACGGAGGCTGAGGACTTACAGCAGTGGCCGGGGAACCTCCGGTAGTAAATTTAAATGCGTAATGCAGCCAAGTGCTAAAAAATGCTTTTCAAGTTTATCTAAATAAGTACTTTGAACTTTTGAAAAAAAAAACATTTTGCAACCTCGGTCGTCCAGGTACTAAATATTAATTCGTCAGTGCTCAAAACAAATTATCCTCTTTTAAACGTAGATACGATTTCCATGTCGACGCAAAAGTCAAACAACCTCCCAATATCCCATGAATAGCTTCCATGGCTCAGTGTTTATCCCAGAGTGAAAACTAGTAGAAATGACAGCTTTATTTCCCGAACTGGGATATGATCTCGCACCCTCTATTGCTCTCGGATGTCGCCATAAACAGGGACTAATCTGCCGACCGCTCGCGCCATTATCGATTAATTAATCTCTCCTTTTAAATACAAGTTGTCTCTTCCGGCGAAGTCAGCAAATAAATCATCGAGCGGAAAGGAAATTCCGAAATATAGTGATTGGAATGAATGACACAGGCAATCATTTTAAGTGCAATCGATGTCTGTGATTAGGATAACAAAACTCGCAATAACTTGCGAGGGAGTTAATCTTATCGCGTGACGCATTGCTCTTACAAACATGCATTTTAATTTTGAAAAAATACGTGTTTTTATTTATGTTATTATTATTTTCTATAAATGAAAAAGTATTGGGTTCATTCCACGGCCACGTGATAGACAGTTTGGACATATTATTCTTCCCAATTATATCTATAAGGAAATAACTGAGGGCTAAGACGTTAAATTTTGTGATTTTCTAAGTGGAAACAATATTTTCATTTTTTTTTTTTTTTTTTTGAATTATTACCATTAAAATGAAGTGTCACGTGTGTGAACTGTCAAGTGCGAGACACATTTTAGGACCTTAGAATTCTAGCAATACATAATCCAAATTTGTTGCTTCAAATATTTTAAATATACTCGGCTTTCGTACTGACTGTGTTTAGCTCAGGTACGTCATTTGAAATTTTTCCAGGGGGGGGGGACAAAGAGTAAAAATACAATACCATTTCACCAGAAAGCAACAAAAACCACGCCAAATACACTGATTTCTCAAAGTCAAGGGGGCAATTGACCCACCTGCCCCCCCCCCCCTAAATGACGGGCCTGGTTTAGCTGATTAGTTCAATTGATTTTTTTATTGCAAATCGGCTTAAATAATTGCTTAATCGGCAATACTGCAACATAACTATTTTTAAGTTTAGTGTTGTTGTTGCATGCCCCCGTTGGTCAGCGGTGCTAGACCAGGTCCATGATGTTGTACACTCTAAGGAAATCTAACACCAGCAAAGGATCGTCTGCCAAATCCTGTCTGGTAAGTCCCAGGCACTCAAGGATGTGGAGAGGAGATGCCTCTTGAACAGAACAGTTGGTACATGTTTGAAATCTCTTAGCACCCCCAATGAATTTCATAGTTTTAAGATGACCACTACGAAGGCGGGCAAGAGCGGTTTGCTCCTGTCTATTGAATTCTTGAGCCAGGGAACCTCCAGGACGAGGACTCTGATACCAGTGGTGCTCTGGGGGGACATTCCAAGTAATCCCATTTTGGTGTTTAATCTTTGAGAAAATCTCACTATAGGTTAGCGGTGCTGACTGCGCAGTGGGGTCACAAGCACCTGCTTTTGCCAAAATATCTGCGATCTCGTTGCCCTCTAGATTTACGTGTGAGGGAATCCATTGTAGATGAATAATGTGCGAATTGGAGAGTTGTTTTAGTTTGCTGATAATTGATGTTCCCACCTTATCTCTTACTCTCTCCAATCTGGCCAAGTGTTTTTAAGTTTAGTTTCAAATAGTAAGCCTTTCAGTAAATCAGATATTCTATCTGACATGACAGCGCTATAGTTCCTTCAAAAGTTATGTAATGTGTTCTTTGTTAAAAGTTATAAATTACGTTAATTAAAAATTTAATGTGTTACAAAAAAAAATAAATAGATTGAAAAGGCGAAATAAAAAAAAATATAAATATCATAGTTACAATTTTGATTTCTGAGTTTTTTTTAAATTTTATTTTTTTACACTTTGCAATAGAATGTATAGCTGCCACTTGCGGCACAAAATTATGGTATTTAAAATGTGGGATAGCAATTAATACAGGCATAAACGAGAAAAAAAAACGGATTATTGACGGAAAAAAAATAGTACAGTCATTTTTATGCTTGTCTAGTTAAAACTTTTTTGCGAGCATTTTAATGCGTTTAAAGCAGTTTTCATTGCTAGTAAATGAAAAGTCATTGTGTAAAAAACTGCACTTTCGTCATTTGTCGGTAGATCATAATGTTGACAAATATTATTTTTTTGCATTGTCCTTACATCGTATAATAGAATAACAGTTTATATGATGTATTGTTAGAATGCATATGACAGGCAATATATTTTGACAACCATTTGTTTTCTTTGCGCGTGAAATAGCCATTTTCTCTTACAAATATCGATTTTCCTGATGAAAATAATTTTTTGAAATAATTTGGATTTTAAGTCGAGTGATAATCGATACACAGGAATTTAGATTTGTTTATATTATTGAACAGAAAAAAATACATTGGGTTTATTTTATATTCTTCGAAGCAATATTTTTATCAACGCTATGTAAATGACATTTTCTAACACGTTCTCCCTACATTTTATATCCTTAAAATGCCATGCACGTAATATATAAATCCAGGTAAAAGTGTTTCAAAGACTACAAAGAAAGCACTTTTGATTGAATGTCCGTATCTCACGCACTCACACGAAAGAAAATGCTTGAGACAAGCCTTCTCGAGCTATTAAAGTGTTTACAAATCTTTCATAAATACCTTAACAGAACTTTCGGATCTTCCAGGACCAAAAATTAAAGAAAATGTATGGGTATTCTTTTCCAAGAAAGTAAGAAAATAGACGAAAAGGTGCTTTAATTGCAGATATTAGGAAAAGGTATGTCTACATCTTCAGATGCTGCTGTTTCTGATAGTACATAAACACTTTTGGAAGTACCAGGTGTGTAAGTATGAAACCGGAATTTCCCATAAGTGGCGCTAGATGTCGATGTAGTTACCCACTCATCATGTCAGCGGTGTCTTGTTATTGTATTGATATCCGACAAAGATTTCCAACTCACAATAATACGAGTTTTATTCAGTAGCATTAGTTTATTAGAGATAAACATGTCGAGTTTTGTGCCAACAAATTACGATTTGCGGACATCACTAGTTTTCTGTTTTCATCTGAAGAAAACTGCAGCCGAATCGCATCGAATGCTTGTGGAGGCGTATGGTGAGCATGCTTTAGATAAAACACAGTGTTTCGAGTGGTTTAAACGGTTCAGAAGTGGCGATTTTGACGTGAGGAACGAAGAACGTGGAAGACCACCGAAAAAGTTTGAAGACGCTGACCTGCAAGCCTTGTTGGACGAAGACCTGGGGAAACTGTCAATACTGAACGCTACCGACAATAAATGACCAATTTGAATCGAGCTTTGAGTGCAAAACGACCAAAATACCAACAAAGACAACACAAGGTGATTTTGCTGCATGACGACGCACCAGCACACAAAGCAAAACGGGTCCAGGAATCGATAGAGTCGTTCCGTTGGGAGATTCTTTTGCATGCGGCTTACTCACCGGACCTTGCCCCATCCGATTATTACTTGTTTGCATCGATGGGACACGCACTTGCTGAGCAGCGCTTGACCTCTTACGAAACTGTACGAAAATGGCTCGATGACTGGTTTGCCTCGAAAGATCAACAGTTTTTTTGGCGCGGAATCCACAAATTGCCAGAAAGATGGCAAAAATGTTTAGATCGCGACGGACAATACTTAGAATAAGGTACTTTGTATCATATCATTACAATAAACGTGTTTTTCCTGTAGAAAATTGCGGTTTCATACTATACACCGACCCTCGCCCCCCGTAATGCTATCGCTGACGAAATCGTATCAACTGTGCTATCGCCCTAGCCTAGGAATTGACACGCATCGCATTCATCATGACTTCACACTCTCCAGGGTCCCCCGTACCTACCACAGCTTCGTGGTTTAACCGGGATAGGGCCCTGAAGGGCGCTCTGTTCTTAATTTTGAACCAGAACCTAGGGTCGAGCAAACCCTAGGTTCTAGCACCCCCAGAGGTATCGTTTCACTTGGAGGACTTTGTGACCACGACATTTTTAACGCCTCCCAGCCACCATTAATCAAGGCGGTGGATCTTTGATCGGCTGGGTTCGAACCCGGGTCCCTCCGGACACGAGTCCGATGCCTTACCGATCGGGCCACCACGGCCCTGCCTTTAATTGACAGAAAGCCTTTTTTTTTTCCAAACAAACTCAAAAAAAGAACGAGAGAAAAGGAAAGATAGAATTAAGGAAAAACTACCTGATAAGGTGTGGAAGTTAAGTTTTTAAGCGTTATTTTTTGCTTTCAACTCAGAAAATAAAAAGAAAAGAAAGAATTAAGGGAAAACTACCTGATAAGGAGTGAAAGTTAAGTTTTTAAGCGTTATTTTTTACTATTAACTCAGAAAATGATACTTTATCACACTTTTACAGTACCTTAAATATACATATATATGCTAGCTGATCCGGCCACGCGTTGCTGTGGCTAAGGTATGGGTTAGACTATAATGTTTCAATAGAAACGAAAAACTTTATTACCGTTATAGAGATCAACTTTATATAAATATGAATTTGAGGTCAAAATATGAAAACAATCAAACAAAAATTTCCTCAGTTTGCTAGAAATTAAAAATCAACAAAATATGTAGCATTTAACTCAACACTAATCGGTGCACAATATTCTTTGTTAATCTGTCTCTTGTAAACAAAAATAGATTGGACGGTTTTCCCACACGGGAGCAAGCGACCTATAGTTGCCCATGGGAAAAACATGGATTTTCTAAATCTAAACCGCAAATTGACATTGTTTGTCCTTGGAACTTATTAATGGACATGGCGAAAGCTAAACGAACGGGAAACTGTAGCCTTTTGAAGGGTATTGAAGATTCTGACGGTGTCATTGGGATACGTGGCAACAGAACTACTTCATCTTTAAACTTGCCAGTCAAAATGATTGCCTCAATAATGTTCCCGGTGATTTTTTTGATAACTAAACGCGTACCATTGCATAATCTCGGTGGATTTAAATTACGTAGAAGAACTATGGGTGAACCAATTTTTAACCGCAGAATATGTGGTGGCATTCCGGGTATGTTTAAAGAATTTTAGCCAAGAATACAGAAAAGCTGGTAGCTAAATAGATAATTTGCAATAAAAAATATATTGCGGTCCTAAATTGTGATAAAAACTATCCTATCATTTAAGTTGGACCAAACTGAAACTGCGTGCAAAATTTGGTTAAAATCGGTTCAGTAGCTGAGGAGTCCATTGGACACAAACATAGGGACACGGAATTTTTATATATTAAAGAAAGATTATTACTTGTTTACTGCGCTCTAGAAGCTGCCACAACGTGTGCTTTATGTCGCTTAGCCATGGAGGTGTCAAAAAAGGCTTAGTAAAAAGGCTTAGCCAAGAACACAGAACAGCTGGTAGCTAAATACATAATTTGCAATAAAAAATATATTGCAGTTCTAAATTGAGATAAAAACTATCCTATCATTTAAGTTGTACCAAACTGAAACTGCGTGTAAAATTTGGTTAAAATTGGTTCAGTAGCTGAGGAGTCCATTGGCCACAAACACAGGGACACGTAATTTTTATATTTTAAGATATGTATGTATGTATGTATGTGGGTGGATGGGTGGTTGTGGGGTGTAAAATACCCTGCACATAGAAAATGTATCACAAAATTTGATGTACAAGCTTGAATTAAGTGTTAAGAGTAAAAATTAATAGCCAAATTAAATCGAAATAATCCCGAGTTTTCTCAATAAGCCACTTAACATAAGTAAACTTATTTTGTTTAATCTCACTCCTTAAAACATTTTATCGCTAACCCTAATAAGAAAATGCACGAGGCTGAAAAACAAATCCTCTTTTCTCATTTCCGTCACACATCACTAGTTCGATCTTTTCTTTAATGGCAGGAAACACTTTGAGCAGGAGTTTCTTTTGCCTTTCATTTTTCTGACATTTTGTCTCCTTCGAGCAAAACGATTGCATTTTTATTTGCATTCGAAACATTGCTTTTTTTTTTTTTTTTGCTTCCTTCTGTTTTTCTGTTTTTTGACAATTGAGATTACTGCTCCAAGAATAAAACGAGAAAAGCGATTAAAGAGCAGCGATCGCATTTAAATGCAGGAAGTGAGGAAGCATATTTTAGGCTTACTTTAACTTTTAAGGAAATTATGATTAGGTGTAATGTTTGTTGTTGAAAAACATCGTTATTTAATTAATTGCTGTTGTGGCAGTAAAATTGAAACACGTTAGTATCTTGAAATAAACGGTTTTGTAGTTGAGTTTGGTCATTGCAAATAGGAACACGAAATTATGCAAAGAACTACACGAGACTACTTTCCCGTTTAACAATATCCGTATTCAAGCACCTGATCAATATTCTCTTAATTATCTAAGAAGAAAAAAAACGGTGCGGGGGGGGTGAACTGCTGAAAATAGAACGGGAAGTTATGCAAATCATGAATGAAGTGTCCTAACCGAGATGTTTTGAGCAAAAAGAAAAGCGTCTGTTTGGATCGGTGTTAGTTCATTCAAAATGTATTATGGGAAGGACATACAGACCGACGGACTACCAACACACATTTTCTACATATCAAAAAAGGCTGATTTCTATTTTTCAATAGTTTGTTAATTTTTGATTTTGAGATATTTTTTAAATGCATTAAGCCAGTTTTATGTTGTTTTGCTATAAAAAGGAAAACTTTTATCTAAATTCATGCTACTTAAACCATCGTTATTCTCTACAACCGAAATAGACTAACCTTGAACTTTAACTGTTTGAAAATTTTATTTCAATAAATTTTATAAGGTTAATTGCCATACAGATGGGGTACAAATTAATACTAACACCTGTGAAAAAGTATGAGGCACTTGTAGTACAGTCGTGCTACAATCACCAGAAGTGTGCTACTTAGTGTGCGTTGTGCGTAGAAAGAAAGGTATCAGACTTTCAATAGCAGCTACTTGCGTGGCATGAGTTTATTAAACTGCCTGTGATGAGTTAAGATGTCAGACCTGTAAGAGCTCCAAAAAGTCATAATTATAGGAGCGCGCTTAAATGGATCATCGGTTTTGGAAACATAAAACCTTTTGGGATTTGCAAGCAGTGCACTATCTGCTGTTATGACAGCATACACGAGCGATTTTAGGACGACGTCTTCAAAGCACAGCACTGGCAGAAAGAAAGCTTGCTGATAGGGATAGAACGGTTCTGAAGCGCATAATACGCCGAAAGCACTAGCAATTGTTTTTCGAAATTTCACCAGAAATGCGCAGTCACTTTCAGAATCACGTTTTAACAAAAATTGTCAAAAGAAAACGTCATGCTGCAAACATTTAAGGCAAGGTGGCAATTCGTAAACACTTGGTGGCATCAACTAATACTTTCAAAGCTGGTTCCCACAGCAATGGCGAGAGGTAATATGTAAGATGAATCGTTATTCACCCTATTTTAGACAACCTAAAGCGTTTAAGGCTGGAGAACGCCTACAAAATGTTTCATCTCAATCGTCTCTTGCCAGTTATGGAGCATTGAGGTGGCTCCTTCATGATATGAGGTGCGTTATCTTCGTGCCATCTTAGGCTACTTGTTATTATGCATAAGAGGAAAAAGTTCAACCGCTATTTAAGTGTTTTATAAGATCAAATTAATCCTTTTCTCTAGACAGTATTCTCTGGAGAGCGACCGGTTATTAAAGACGAAAAGGGCCCAAACAACACAGCTAGGTTTGTATAAGAATACAGTGAACTCTCACTTATACGCCGCCTCATTTATGCGCCTTTTTCACTTATACGACGATTTTGAATAGTCCCAACACATTCCATAATAAAAAACTGATAGTATCAGTCGTTTATGCGTCGCTCTAAAGATAAATATTTCACTTATGCGCCGAATTTTCCCTAAAATGTAAAAAAAAAATATTTATTTTCTTTAAAAAAATAAGCATTTTTCTTCACCTTCCTCTTTAATCTTTCTCATTTATTGTTCACGGAAGACATTTTTTCCGCATGAACTAGAGTTCGGAAAGGGACAATTAATTATTATGGGTCGTTTTAAAGGGAAGAGTTTGTAATTAGGTATGCTACAATTTTTGTTTTCTCTTTATCATTGTAATTACGTTACAGTAATTGCCAAACCGTGGTATTATGTCCCTTGTCTATAGAAAGATTATTATTCATTCTCTCAATAGAACCTATGTTGCGTTTTAGTCCTTTTAATAGGCTTGTTCACTTATACGTCTCTCTCACTTATGCGCCTTTTGCTGTTGGTCCCTTGGGAAGGCGCATAAATGAGAGTTCACTGTAGTTTAAAGAGCATGAAGATGGAGTTGAACATCTCGCCTTGCTCCCTCAGTCTCCAGATTTGATTATTATTGAACATTTATGGGATAATTTGGAGTCCAAACTTCATTTCCAATTTTCACTTCCATCCAGACTTTCGGAATTAGAGACCTCACTACGGGAGGAAGGCCGGCAGAAGCCGGCAGAAGAATTAGCTGGCAGAGTGGTATAGTGGTTAAGACGCTGGCCTCTTACGCCCAAAAGCGCGGGTTCGAACCCGGCTCCAGTCGGTGGATTTTCATGATGCAGAAAATCGACAGTGCTCATGTCGTATGATTATGCGGCATGTAAAAGATCCCTCGAGTACTTGTTTGGCTTATAGCTCTTGGCAAAATTAAATTCCTAGTGCAGTTTCACATCGAATAGAGCCCAGGTGCCTTCATCTAGGGGGGAAACTGGGCGTCAAAATATCGTGGTAATGGCATTCCGCCGATTCTGGTGCTACGTGAAAGAATGGATGCTTAATTGGGGGATGGCAGTAGGTCTGCAAAAGGTTGTGCCTCTGCTGCAGCCCCATTTGAAAGAAAAAAAAAACTACGGGAGGAATGGTTTCATATTTCTTTAGATGGTGTCCATGACCTTTATACATCTATCCTGCATTAAATCTGTACTTCAGTCAAAGGGCGGTCCAAACCCCCATTAATAAAGGTTTCCATTATTTCACAGGTGTTGTACTATTTTGTCCCCCACCTCTATATTACATTTTGCATTTACGCTCGCAAAATTTTCAGGCAGTCTATCACACATTTATATTCATGTACTGGATTTCAAAGCAAAATATTTGTCTCAACCGATTGCTGTTTTTGAAGTTCTTATGCTGTTTTTGAAGTTGACTTATTTAGTGAATAAGTATTTTTTGAGGACTATATCCACAGTGCAAAACTGGTTGAAAACCAGCAGAAGCGTAAATGGATTGTTTGGGAGATTGATTGCACATGACGTTGTTTTTTAGTGAAAGATTATTCGTGTCTCTCGCTAAAGTATACTCATTAAAATATTAAAAAATGGAGAAGAAAACTATGTAAAAGGAAAAAAAGCAGTAACCCTAGCAGCATCATCTCATCGGCCGATGATCGGCCATTCATCGAAACCCGATGAAATTCTCATCGGCCGATCATCCAATATGTCTCATCGGCCAAGCAGAATCCGAGCAGCAAAATCCGATGAGAATACGATGAGATTTGGAGCAATTTACGAGCAGAACAGTCCCGTGCCGAGGAATTACATCGGGAAACTTGATCGGAAGGATATCGTTTTCCGATGGAATATAGCTCATCTTATTTTCATCGGGAAAGTTGATCGGAAGGATATCGCTTTCCGATGAAAAGTAGCTCATCGAAAACCGTGCTTGGATACTAATCGGAACAATGTCATCGTGCGTTACAGGATCAGTTTACGAGGAGTTTGTTGATCGGCCGAGCAAAATCCGATGAGTTGATGCTACTTGGGAAGCCTGAACATATTTTTTTCCGTTACGATTTAGACATGGCTATAAGTAGAGTAAAAGGCAATAGATGGGATCTGAAAAATCAATAACATTTGAAAAAATTGAACCAAATTTTATTCTTTAAAAATTATGCACCTCAAAACTTTTTTTTAAAAAATTAAATAAAATAAGTATATATACTTTTATTTTATGCTTATTCATTACAGGGAAGAAAAACTAATTCCCTCAAAATCCAGCTCAATTTCAATGAAATGAAATATCTTGTTCAACAATGCATATAGGTTATTGGAAAAAGTATCAAATGCCGGTCATTACGCTTGAAGAGCATTGAGAATTAATGAGAATTTAATGAAGGTTAGAACACGGTAACGGAGTGTCTCTTAATGCATCAGTGCCACCTCTAATTCTGTTTAATGAGTTCGACATCCAATACTAAGGAATGGCAAGAGGAGTGGATTTCAAGTCATCAACAGACATTGTCCGACGATTCAAATGTTGCAATAATGCTTTGTAGAATTTGGTTCAACTTTTGTTTGTTTCTTTTTTTTCTTCTTAAATTAAGGAATGTGAGATCATTTTGATTCTAGATTTTTTTTAAAAATCTGTTACCAAATTCAAAACGTAAATTCTAACTGTAACATATATATTACTTTTATTGCTGAAGTATTAGAAGATTTTTTGTTGAGCAATAAAGGTAACTTTTAGATTAAAAAGGAAGTACTGAAAATGAATGCAGATATAAGTATAGTCTCATACTGGTGACTATTTCTTGATAACCTAGAGTTATCCGTCCAATCATCTAAAATTCAGCATTCGGTAAGGAATTTGCAATTTTTAGCCTCGCAATATTACAATAGTGTAAAAAAATATCTAATTTTAGTTATAACCACCTACCATGGACATCGCAGTAGCCACCCGCCTGCTCTCAATGATTGGGACTTGCGACATGTGCGTAAAATTTTCATGGTTAAAAGGCAAAAAAAAAAAACACTGCTTAAATATTAACAAGGATCAACTACAGATATACTCCATACAGATAAATCTCCATTCCGTCCGCGCATCGTTTCTTTAATGCTGGTAAAGCATTTTTTCCCCGAAATTGTAATAGATTGCTCAGAATGCATCATACCCTCACCAGGCTGCAAAGAACCAACCTCATTTTAACCGAAACAACCCCCAACCATCTTTTTTTTTTTTTTTTTTTGAGGGTGTAAACAAATCGGTTTATGATGCAGTCCCGAATTCTTTTACCTGGAGGTCTTCGTTCGTTGGAATTTTACAATGAAAGGAATTATGTCACGAAATAGTTATTTCCTCTCATTTTAGCAGCTCAATTCTTACATTTTAATACCAACAAGTAGCACTTTTTCTTCAATGGTTTGGTCAGAAGCTGTTTCTTCATAGACCGATAGGCTAGTTGAAATGTTGCAATAAGGTGCTTCCGAGCAGTAAATGAGCTCATATTGTTTCCATACCTTTTTAAATCTCTATTAAGTGCTGCACAAGTCTTTTTACTTGTTACTTAAGTAGAAAAGAGTCATTTCTTGGTGTTATTTTCGATTTTGGGGAACATTTCCCTCTTCTCTTTGGCGATACGGATCCGTTTTATAATACAGCTCACATTTGCAATACTAACGTCAACTATCTTCGAAATCTCTCTACAAGTCTTTGGCGTATGTCTGGAAAGAGCAACAATCTTTGTACGATTTCATGGTGTCACATTTATTGCTGACAATAGTGAAATCTCAACTGACGTGATCATAGATGTAGGTTTAATCTACGGAAGTTCCTTCACATGCACCCCAAGAACCACTCTGATTGATGAAAATTGATAATAGGAGAAGGATTTATTCATCTCATCCATATTTTTACTAATTTTAGTAGGATTAGTGTAAAATACTAGGATTAATTTCAAAATTAAAAAATAAAATTATTTGTTTCAATTAATTTTCACAAGGGTGTACATATATTTAATATATATATGTCTTTAATCCCTCTCTTTAATAAAATTCCTTTTCTTTCGACGAAATCATTCAATATCCTAAAAGAGTTACATCTTTTAAAGGCCCTTCATTAAACGCAGAAACTGAGAAGATAATGAATATTTCATTTATGTTTTGTGATAAGAACTGATATTTTAATTAAGTTCCATACGTGTCTTGATTGCTGAAATATAGCAACGTAGCCTATAATCTTATTGAATTTGTTCTGGAACCAGTAATTCGTCCTAATAAGATAGCAGAGAGTGAAAGCTTAAGGCAAAAAGAAACGAATTAATAGATAAATGCAGCAAAAATGCAGGTACTTGATAAATGATAGTAATTGTTTCCGGTTGCATTAGCAATTCATTATCCACGTCTGACTGAAACAACATGAAAAATTATTGGAAAGAATTAGACGGCCATGTTATTGGAATTCATATGAGGCTTAAAGTACGAGAAAGAAGTTTAATTCGTTTCATTAGCTTATTTGCATTATTTGACTTGCTCTTTAAATGTTTAGAGATTAAAATATTTTTCTTTTTATGATACTGTAGTGCTGTTTCAATTATTAACCATTGAATATGTAGGCATTTTGTTGTTGTTTGCTTTTCTAGTCTGACAAAAACAAGTGCTTTTCTGAGTGTCCATTTTCTCATTAATAAGTGAAATATTTTTTTTTTCACCAGGAGTTTTACCAACATAAAAGTATTAGTTGTACTTCTAGAAGGAAATTAGGCTTCTTTTTAGCATAATGCCTTAACATTACTGTTCTAAAAAGTATAATTGAATCAGTTGCTTTTGATTGAAACTATAAATATCTCTGCATAACATAAGGTTGGACTATTTGGAAAACAAAGTATTTGTGGCATTATTATTATTATTTTTAATCTGAAAAAACAAAAATTAAAATGTTTATTTAGGAATGCTTTTTTTACACTGATTTCAAAGTCTTCCGCTTAACGTAAGATTGAAAATTGCAAAGAAAAAAAAAATTAAAAAATCGGATTCCCAAATTTCGGATCTGACATGTTTAAGAAAGAAAATTTCTTTTATCTCCAGATATTTCTTTTATGCTTATAACTTCTTTATGAAAAAACGTCACAACATTTTTTCTATAATAATTTATACATTTTCAACACTATCAGAAGAAAATTATTCGACATGTTTTTTCTTTAATTTACTGAAACGGTTGTTTTTCTCTCTCTATTCGCTACGTCTTATGTGGGTGAACTAGGACATTTTACTTATTTAAATAACAATATCCACTATAGATTCAGATTATGCGTTACTATTGTGTGAGCAACCAAAGTCTGCTCTGTTTTTTATCTTTATCTTCTTCAAACAGGTATTTGGCTCATTGTTCGCTATCCGAATAATATTTCTTCAGTCATTTTTCTTTTTTGCTGTTATATTTCCATATTCTTTCCTCTCAAAATAGGCCTGGGATTCGTTAAAGTTTCTTATTTTAATATTAGTTATAGAGTAAGACATGCATCTGCAGTGGGGTTATCCTCTTGAATGAAACCAACTTCTGAGTTATTTCTCTTCTTTGAAGGGGATCGAATGAAAGGCATCTTTACTTTTGAAACTTATTATTTATTTACTATTAAACATTTTGTTACATTTTTAATTAGAAAACCGAAAACGTTTTTAAGAAAGGCGTTCCTAATTTGAATAAAACTCTGTTTTTCATGAGAGGATTTTCTGCACACACTTACTATCTAGTACTTGCACGAATATGAAGGGCAATTCCAGTTACAGACGTCACAATCAAATTTTAAACATGATTGTCACTTTTGTAATCAAGGGATGCGCACTAAAATTTAGAATAGCTTTTATAACATCGAATTATGCACGATCGAAAAAAATGCAGATTTTTTTCGAACCAAATTGTCATTATGTATAATTCAAATTGATTGTTACTTACGTAACGTTGGAATTACCCTGAAAATAAGTCATAACATAGTTAACCCATTAATTCCTAGCTTCTCTTTTTAGGGAAGGTCCAAGAAAGGGTCTGAATTTCCCCCAAATGAACATTTCAACCAAATAATAGTGTTCAATGAGTACCTTGGTATTGTTTCAATTCGTTATTAACAGATTGCAGCACATAACCATTTTAAAGTGTGTTCTGTAGCAGTTTTAATATGATCTTTATCAAAAATGACATCGTTCACAATCTCCAGAAAAAAAAGCTGCGTTTTCAAAGTTATTCCCAGCTTCCCAGTTTATGTTAATTGCTGATTTTATGTCTTCTTATAAGATATCTTTTTAAATATTATATCGCAGGCAGAAAAAAAAATTAGTAAAAAAAGTATGTACCCTCTGGGGTCTATCGTGACTTTTAAGGGGCGATTTTTCTTTCCTTAATAAAAAAATTATTTTTCACATATTTTTTTTTATTATTTTTATTAAACACTGTTTGTAACCAGTATACAAAACATCTTTGGGAAAAAATGTCAGGCATTAAAGGGTTAAACTAAAACGCAGTCTTTTATTCAGGTCTAAATCCAAAGAAAGCTTATTAGTAAATTTAGTAAATTTATCACTTAGTTTTAACTATACTATCTATTGAAGAAGAACATCTTACAAGCAAAGCATCGTTACCAAAAATGTCAAAAACTAACACCTTTTTTTCTATGCGCAAACAGTTCATGTAACAGCAACACACCGGTACAGTAGCTATTTCTTAATGGCTAACGGCATCTAATTGAATGTCTCTCCTTACAAGCAGAGGTAATTAAGATTCCGGATAGTTCAAAGTTCACAGCTAATCAAGGAGTATGTCCAAAGGCTCCTACTCTTTCTCCGCGAGGCACAATATTCGCATTTATTGAAAACAACGAGTCATTTTTTTTTCTGATTTGTATAACTCTCACTGATGAATTTCTTTAAACTGCACTGCTAAAAAAAAACTATTGTTTTTACTGTGTAATGCTTGTAATGTAATATACCTTTCGAAGATATTTTTCATTGATTTGCTAAAATGAATATACACTGACTAGTAAAATTAAGGGTGAAATTGAAAAATCTGCGTATAAGCGGAACAAAGACTGATCAGGAGATTGACAAGGGCCAGATACGTTAATGCACGCATCTTGATGGTGAGAGCCCAGTACATTTTGTGAGAGTGACTTCACTGATGTATCAGTTTAAACGACATCAAGTGACTGATTCAGTAAGAAATGTATTCTGTGAGATGAACTGTACAGGTTAGTATGAATAGCTTTCATTATACCACCTATTTCTTCTCTCAATTTTTTAATTTAAATTTTATTGTGCGTTTGGAATCAATCAACGTATGTTGAAACTTAACTGTAACCGTAAAGAATGGGCAGTGCTTATAAAGGCGCATGCGCCTCTGCCGAGTGGCTGTTCTGTTTTGATTTTGGTTTTGTATCTGTTCTGTGCTGTGTAAGTCCATGTCTTGTGTCGTTCAATAAAGTGTGTTCAAGGAAAACGTCTGATGTTTGGCTCAACATGCGAAAAATGATTTAAGAATTAACATTTTTGGTGCCTGAAACCCGGGAAGGACCTTTAGATTAAAAATTTTGAAATTTTACTTCGAAATGGATGTCGAAGCTCTGAAGAAAATTCGAACGCCTATAAGAAAGGCAACAACAGAAGCAAGTAAGGCCATTGATAATGAAATGGCGAATGGCGACAGAATGTCCGTTGATATCATTGAAGAAAAATTTGCTACGCTTCTAGATAAGGAACAACAACTGAAAAAATTAGACGAAGAAATAATGAAGTTGGTCGATACAGATGACCTTGAGGAGGAAATAGAACGGGAATTGGAATACCAGGATTTAATCATAACCTGCAAAGTTCGGGTGAGTAAAATTCTCCAAAAACGAGATTTTGCAATGCGAAATTCAGCGAGGGAAGCTGTTGAAAATGAGCAATGCAGCCTTAGAATTCCTCAGTTGCAAATTCCCCAATTCGAGGGAGATATTTTAAAATTTAATGATTTCTTTTCCCAATTCGAAACCGCTATTCACAATAACGTAAAATTGAGTGATGTAGAAAAGTTTAACTATTTAAAGTCCTATTTAGTTAACGAGGCCGAAATAGCAGTTAGAGGTTTAACTTTAAACTCTGAAAATTACAAACTAGCAATTAACATATTGAAAGAACAATTTGGTAGAACTGATATAATCATTGACACACACATGTCTAAATTGCTTAATTTAAATCCTGTTCGTAAATCTTTTGATATTGTAAATTTGCGAAAGTTGTATGCCGAATGTGAAATCAATATTCGGGGGTTACAGAACAATGGAGTTAATCCTGATTCGTACAGTGCATTGCTTTACCCAATATTGCTAAAATCAATTCCTCGGGATTTATCGTTAGAATTTACACGAAAATCGTATGGGAATGCAAGAAATGTAATTTCAGACTTGTTGAACTTTTTGAAGATTGAAATTGAGTGTCGTGAACGGAATGCACATTTGATGAATTCTTATGACTCGGACTTACGCAAAGAAACTAAAAGTAACTATTTCGAAAAGGTTACACAGAAACCGGGACCATCTAATAAAAACAAAATAGATTCTTCATTCGGTAAAAATAAAATTCCCACAACCTCTGCGTTTGTTGTCAATGTTAACAAATGCGCGTTTTGTACCACAGAAAACCAAAATAATCATAGTTCAGAATGCTGTCCGTTATCTATTGAAGATAGGAAATTATCATTAAGAAAAAATGGTCTTTGTTATCTTTGCTTATCTCGCGGTCACATATTTCGGACTTGTAAAGCAAGGCTGGCTTGTAGCAAATGTAAAAAACGCCACTCAGAATTAATATGTGAAGCCGATAAAGCAGTATTGCCCTCCCCGGGCACTGGCGTAAATCTCAGTTCGGTAGGCAAAAATTCTGAAAGTCCTGCAAAAATAATTTCATGCGCGAATGTAAACACTGCTGGTTGTGATGAGGTACTATTGGAAACTTGCAATGCAGTTTTAGAGCATGATTCGTGTAAAAAGGAAATAAATTTATTGCTGGATAACGCGTCACAGAGGTGCTTTTTGAAAAAGGATTTAGCTAATGAATTAAAATTGCCCGTTATAAGACAGGAAGATTTGTTGGTGTACACGTTTGGTTCGCGAGAACCGTTACACAAGAAATACGATGTTGTGCAATTTACTCTTAGCAATACGCGTGATCCCGAAAAGAAAATTAGGATAGAAGCTTTGTTGAGTGAGTTTATTTCAGGTACCCCATTTAAAACACCGTCAAATAAGTTAAAAAACGCACTTAATGCTAAAGGCATTCAATTGTCAAACATAAATGAATCAAATGAAACTGAAATTTCCCTATTGATAGGCGCGCAATACTTTTGGCAAATTCATACAGGAAAAAAGGAAAAGTTAACGAAAACTTTATTTGCAATCGATACCATTTTTGGATCAGTAATTCAAGGTCGAATATCTCCGATAAACCAAAGCTACAAACAAAACGCCTCAGTTTTTAAAGTTGAATGTTGCTCAAATTTGAATGAAAATTTGACCCAATTTTGGAACTTAGAATCCATGGGAATTCATGAATCGGAAAAGGGTATATCTGATTGCGATAAAGATTTCATTTTAGAATTTGAGAAAAATTTGAAGTATAAGAATGGGATGTATGAAACTAAATTATTTTGGGGCGAAAAGCCAATTGATTTGTGCAATAATTGGGAGATAGCGAAAAGAAGATTTGATAAGTTAAACGTTAAAATAAAAGAGAACAACTGGCTATATAATGAGTATACAAATATTGTTGAGGAGCAGATGAAAACCAATATTGTGGAAGAATGTTGCTCAGAATTTGAATTAAATTCTTATTACATGCCACATTCCGCGGTAGTGCGAAAAGATAAAGAAACGACGAAAGTCCGTTTGGTCTTTGACGGCTCGAGTTCAGGTGGTGCAAATCTGAAATCTTTGAATGACTGTTTGTATTCTGGACCAGCTTTAAATCCTCGGATTTTAGATATAATTTTGAGATTTCGCGAATATGAACATGCGTTTTGCAGTGATATTCAGGGTGCATTCTTAACTATTGGAATAGCTGAGGAGGATAGAGATTATTTAAGATTTTTTTGGTTTCCAAAAGAAGGGGACGATAAAAATTATAGAATATTGCGTATGGCTCGCGTGTCCTTCGGAATTACGAATAGTTCATTCATTTTGGCTGCTACAATTAAGTACCACATTCGAAAATATAAAGAAGTAGCCAGGGAAACTTACGAGCTGCTAAATTCCTCCCTATACGTAGACGACCTATTTGCAGGCTCATCAGAGTCCGCTGCTAAGGCATTCGAACTCTCGAAAAGTGCGGTAGAAATTCTCAAAGATGCAAATATGAACTTACGTAAATTTAAGACTAATTCTGCAGAATTAAGAAAATTGTGGAATGAAAATGGTGTAGAAGAAATCGATGATTTAAGCGAGCGTCCTTTAAAAGTTCTGGGCATAATCTGGAATTTAGACAAGGATACATTCAAACTAGATATTCAACCATTACTTGACATAATGAAAAATTTAAAGAACTCAAAGCGAAGTGTTCTGCAAACAGCTGCGAAAATTTTTGACCCTGTAGGTTTTGTATCCCCTTTCATTTTAATTATAAAATGTTTGTTACAAGAAATTTGGGAATGTGGCCTCGAATGGGATGAGGAGCTGCCTAGTGATTTAAAGAAAAAGTGGGAAGCTTGGTGCTCTCAAGTTTATCTACTTCAAGATTTCACCCTCGACAGAAAATTCTTTCCGTATCCTATAGAAGAAGCAAAAGACTTGAAAATTCATATCTTTTGTGACGCAAGCCCTAAAGCGTTTGGTGCCGTTTCATATTTTCGTTATATGACTGAGAACGGAAAGATATTTACAAGATTCATAACAGCTAAAAGTCGAGTTGCTCCTCTCAAGAAGTTGACCCTCCCGCGACTAGAACTTTTGATTTTTTTATTTCAAAATCTCGAATTGTTAGCTGACCTTTTTTCAGGCTCCTTTGCTAATTGTTCAAATTAAAGAAATAATTATGTTACTGTCTCATTTTTAATTAAAATTTATTGTCCCAAGCAAGATGAACACACAGATATCTTGTTTTTGAATTTTGGTCAATTACTTCCATTTCTATGAGCCATCAAAATTTCTCTACGTCCATTACATCCAAGAATTAACAGCCATATTGGAAATCAATGTCTAGAAAAACAACCAACTCTAAAACCTAGTCAAAACATCCTGGATAATATTCAAGACTCCTTCTACTACTGCTTATCCTGCAAGAACTCAAGCTGAACTTCAAATCTACCTAGAAATGATTTTCCAAGCATCTATCCGACGAAGAATCCATTGAACTTATCGCTATAAGTAACCTTGACTTTCAATAACTTTTTCTACAGCTTCCCTTCAAGATAAAATTTTCTATTATTAACCGGAAGAAAGCTAGTAAAATTCATGACATTTCAAGATTTTACATTTCAAATTTGGTAAATATTTCGATTTTATACAAATTTTTAAAGATCCTTTGTTTACATTTCTCCTTAGAATGTTTGGCGATAGTTCATAATTCTTCTCCGCTTTCCTAATAGCCAACTCACAACTAGTTTTGCTAATGAAAATTTCTCTTTCTTTGTCTCTCAGCCAAATTTCACTCTTTCATTCAGAAATGCTTTTTGGCCTTCTCTTTTTAAATGCCAATTTGAAATATTTTGTTTCACGGCTTGTTTTAATGGAACTTGCCAATACAAAATAACTAAACTTTATTCTTTGACTCAATATTATTACATTGCTTTATCTTTTGTTA